>JAURVB010000426.1:0-167124 GCA_033002965.1 Piper betle
TAACCGTTCAAATCCCTCGTCACCCACCTTAGTCTAGTTTTTTGTTTGTGTTTTTTTTTAATATTTTATTTCCGTTACTTGTGCAGATTATTTTGTCCCACGTTCCCGCACGATGATATGTTCTCAGACGCTCCACGTTATGTCATTAGACAAAAAACCCATCAGAAATAAGATCAGGGTCCGGGGACTGCACATAAAACATAGGAGTGGTTTTGACAGTGATCTGATCGAGGTGCAAGGATTCGTCCTCGGAATATTCAAATCAAGACAAAATCGGTGACGTATCTTCTTACTTTTCTGACTGTAATCTTCTTTGATTTTTGTGATTGTAATTTTCTTTGATTTGAAGACATTAGGTAGAGAGGTAAAGTGAGCCACAATTAAAATTTAAAATCAAAACTTGAGAACTGACAAGGGTGGCGTTAACCATGGAAATCTAATTAATAATTCAATGGTCGTTCTACGTCCATTTCACGTGCAAGATTTCTTGCCATATTAGACGAGACCATCATAACGTACGTTGGCTTCACGTGCTCCATGTGGTGTGTGTTCTGACTTCTTTGCAGCAGATGCGTCTAAGAGATTCTGAACTTACTGTTGGCAATATTGGGATTACATTAGATGACAACAGAGATAAGAGAAGAAAAGTCTGTTATATGACGACACCTCAATCTTCCATATATACGCAAACAACTACAGATTCATGGCTATGGCTCTCCTTCTAAGTTTCTTCTTCATTCCTACTCTTCTCTTGATACTGTTTCTATGGCAGCTGCTGGCCAAACGCCACAACAACTTGCTACTCCCACCAGGACCACCATGTCTGCCGATCATCGGCAACCTCCACCAAGTTATCAGTCATCATCCTCACCTCTCCCTCTACCGTCTAGCTCAAAAATACGGCCCCATCATCCACCTGCAGCTCGGCCAGGTACCCACCGTCGTCATCTCCTCGGCCGAGCTAGCAAAGGAAGCCATTAAAGCCAACGACCTTGTTCTATCCAACAGGCCCCTACTCTACTCCGCCAAGTACATCTTCTACAACTTCACCGACATGGTCTTCGCCCCATATGGCCACTATTGGAGACTAGTCAGAAAGCTCTGCACTTTGGAGCTGTTTAGCTCCAAGAGGTGCAATCCTTCGGCCATGTCCGAGAACAAGAGGTTGCTCGTTTAGTTCGACGAATTGGGTCGTCGTATCCCGAACCTGTGAATCTGAGCGAGAAGCTTGGACTCTATGCAAATGATGCTCTGTGCAGAGCAGCGTTTGGGAAGATTTACTCCGAAGGTGGAGACTATGATCGGCATGGATTCCAGCATATGTTGAACGAATATCAAATACTGCTTGGTGGGTTCAGCGTTGGAGATTTCTTCCCATCTTTGGAATGGATCAATCTCATCACTGGTATGAAACAGAGGCTCGTCAGGTTGTCCAACCGATTTGATGCGTTCTTTGACGAATTGATCGAGCAGCACCTTCATCCCAACAAAGCAACTCCCATGGAGAAAGACTTCGTTGAGATCTTGTTAAGTTTACAGAAGAAGAATGAAAGCAATGATTTGTGCCTCACCATGGATAACATCAAAGGTCTCCTCATGGTATTTTTTCTTTCTCTTTTTAAACAAGTTCTATCTTGCATTATCAGTTTTCATTCGTGTATGTCTTGTGTATGTTCCATGCACGCAGGACACATTGCAGCAGGCACAGACACGGCATTCATAACACTGGATTGGGCGATGACAGAGCTGGTAATGAATCCAAGGGTGCTTGAAAAAGCTCAAAAGGAAGTAAGAAACATAATGGGGGAAGAGAATGGGTATCAGATTCCGACATAGCCAACATGGACTACTTGAAGGCCGTCATCAAAGAGGTGTTCCGACTGCACCCACCCGCCCCAGTTCTTTTGCCACGAGAATCCACCGAAGAAGTCGAGCTCAACGGGTACAAAATTCCTCCAAAAACAAGGTTCTACTTCAATGCATGGGTTATAGGGAGGGATCCAGCAACCTATGTTGATCCAGAGGAGTTCAAACCTGACAGATTTCTTGGGAGCTCTATTGATTACAGGGGACAAGATTTTGAGCTTAGCCCATTTGGGTTTGGGAGGAGGATCTGCCCGGCAATTTTTTGGGGGAGGCAGGCGTGATGCTGGCCCTTGCCCAGCTTCTTCATAGCTTCGATTGGGAGCTTCCAAGTGGAGTTGAGGCGAAAGATTTGGACATGACAGAGGTGTTCGGCATTACGATGCATAGAGTGGAGCATCTGATGGTCGTTGCTAAGCCCAGATTTTTATAAATAAACTCTTCTCATATAAAATGAGAATATATATATCCAATAAGCTTTTCATCAAGCATTCAACTTGGTCCTTACACAGGCTTTTGAAGTTTTAACTAAGCACGCGGCTCGAAGTTGTGATTTTCATTTCTTTGCCGGTTCCCTAATGCTAATCCAAAATTGAGGTTTGTTATGGACAACGTATTATGAGTTTAGATAAAAATAAGCCCTTTAAAAATGGTCGGCATGGTTCATCACCTTGCTTTGTAGTACAAGTACTAGGTAGAAGAATGAGGAGTATGAAAAATTGCAATTTGAGCGGTCGTTGTATGTCCATGACGTCGCAGGCCAATCAACCTGACGAAAAACTTTGCCACTGTAAAAGAGTTTTCAAAAAAATTTTATTTATACCTTTTGCCTATATACCCCTTTTTTCTTGCGTTACGTGACGAGTGCACAAAGTACTCGCAAGAAATACATTACTCAAACAAATCACCCTATCACCTGTACTCGTGATTAACTGCTAAATTAAGTCACTCACAAGCAGGCAATTTTTTTCTAAAACACAGTGGGATAGGGAGGAGAATCTTCCGAATGGTCGAGGCGCAAGCTATGGACATGACGGTGGTGTTTGGTATTACCATTGCCAGTCATAGAAAGGAGCATCTTCCTGCTGTCATCAAATGCCTCACTATATTACCGAAGTAATTGTACGCGGGTGGCTCCAAGCTCCGTTGCATTGCATAGCTTGATATTTTTGGTTGCAGATGCTTGAAAAACAAAGCAGACCCGCCATGAGTTTTGGTTGTCACTTGTCATTAGGCCAAGGTGCATGACAATTGACAAGTGACCATACAAGTACCGTACATAAATAAAGTGATCTTAATCAATTGGGAGCACGGGACCAGCGTCTCCAGATATGGCCGCCAGTGGTTGGCGGATTTTATTTACGGTTTTGAATTAAATTAAAATATAATGATTAAATATTTCTTATTATTAAAATAATAATAATAAAATAATAAATTTAACTATATTATATTTATTTTGAAATGATAATAGCAGAAGCCTTTACCGTTATTGTTTTGCCAATTAACCGTTTTATTAAAGATAATTATTTTTTCACTAGCAAAAATTTATTATTATTAATTTATATATATATAAATAATATTATCAATATATTTAATTAAAATTTACCATTATCATATCTTTTTAAAGGTTAATTTAATATAAATATATAGTACAAATTATATTAAATCTGTGATCTCGGTATGAATTTTGTGTTGTTAAAAGATTATAGTATTCAATCAAAATTTACTAATTATTAATCATTTACTACCATTAAAATGGCAAAAGTGAATTGTCACATGTGATAAAAAAGACGGTAAACAATGCAATCATGATTTAGTAAATGGTTAAATAAATGACAATAGTAAATACCATACTCATTCCGCTTTTATCCTTGCTCTCAAGGTAAAGATCATGCCACCGGGTAAATTATATTGGGTCCCCAATTGAATTCTGAAAATGATCTAAATCGGGTCTACCCATATATGCACATAAGGTTTGGGTTTTATTAGGGGTGCTAATTATGTGAGCGAGCCGAGTTCAACATGTGTTCGAACTCGGCTCAAATAGTTCGAAACTCATTCGAACGAGTTTTGGACATAGATGCTCGAGTTTGACCCAAATATTTTTTATGTGTTCGAGCTCGAATATACTTAAAGTGTTTAATCTTTTGTGAGCTTGTTCGCCCAACTTATTCATGTAGCTCGATTAAAAGTCAAAAGTACCTCACTCTTGAAGTCATTAAAGTGAATACTTACCATCTCAACCACCTTGCTTCTTTGTTATTATATTTTATATATATATATAATTGAATAAATATAATATAATATAAAGACTATATTATTATATTATTTTATCAAGTCGAGTTCGAGTCGAGCTACGAGTCGAGTCCAAGTCGAACACGACATTGCTCAAGTTCGGCTCGTAAGATTCGAGTTTGAGTCATGCATTTAAATGTCGAGTTTCTAGTCGAGTCAAGCCGAGCCGAACGCTAAATACTCACGAGCTGGCTCGCTCAATTAGCAACCCTGAGTTTTATTAATATTAAGTAAAATATAGGCATAGATTCGAAGATTTGCTTGAAGAAACTCAACTGTTGCTTGGTGGGTTCGGCGTGGGAGATTTGTTCCCATCGCCTGGAGAGGTTCAATCTCATCACGGGCATGAAACAAACGTTAGTCAAAGCATTCAACAGATTTGATGCGCTCTTTGATGAGTTGATGGAGGAGCGCCGTGTTCTCGACGGAGCAACCTCTTCCAAGGAGAAAGATTCAGTTCAAATACCGTTGGAGATAAAGAGGAATGGAACCTCTAATCTGCGTCTCACCATGGATAACATCAAAACTCTCGTTATGGTATGATCATCTTAATTAATCTCTATTTTTTTCTAAAAAAACGTTTTTTTAATTAGTCATAAGTGTTGGGAAAACATCATGAATAAAAAATTAATTAATACATATCGTGTTTCATGATTAAAAAAATAGAAATACTATTTCTTTCGTATGTTTCTCTTTCAATTACCCCAGGAAATGGAGTCCTTAATCATAGTGTGAAAATTTTGAAGATAGAGAGGACGGTTTTTCGCTATATTTAAATAAACGGTTATAGACATCCATCGTATAACTATTCGTCTATCAAAGATAGAGATATTCGTTAACAATAAATAAATCATTCTTTATTAAATGGATTAATATCGAAGATTGACTCACTTGATCCATGAAATAATCTTAATGATGATTTAATGAACATTAAATGCTTGTATAATTTTTATCTATATAAAAAAATCATAAACAATTTTGTAAGATATATTACCCATACGAGTCATGTTGATTATACATTTAATATTTGGCACACTCTCTTCCATATATCACAATATTAATAATGTATCAAACAAGATCAACAATTGTGAAATCATAATGTCCACTATAATGTGTATTAAAAGACTCATTCTTGTTGTCCATCATTAAATGATAATTATGTGCACAAAATAAATACAAGAATTTAGTGTTAGAAACACATAAATGAGCTTAGAATGTCAATGAACGTTTATTCACAAATAATGTGAATCAAAAATTAATTATTACGAAAAAGACTCATTCTTTACCACATATTCCTTAGATATCTTTGGTGGTAGTCTTTTAGTTAGAGGATTAGCAACCATGAGATCAGTGTTAATATATTATATTGACATTCTTTGTTTCTAAACTTTTTCTTTAATGACAAGATATTTAAGTTCTATATGCTTAGTACCTTTAGAATATTTCTTGTTCTTAGAGAAGAAAACTATTCCAAAATTATCACAATAAGTTTTCATCAGCTTGGTATAGTTCTTTTTAAATCCTGGAGTCATGAAATTTATGGTATGAATTCTATGTTGCTTCAAACGTGCCTCTTCTTGTAGTAACGTGCTAGCCATTTCATCAAAAGTCCACTTGACCTTAATAGTGTTGTAATTGATTTGAAATGGACCATACTCTTTGAGACAATGAACTTAATGTGAAGTGAAGACGAAAAAATTCATCCATAACGATTCCTAAAGTCCTTAATTGCTTAACCAACTTAGCCATTTCTAGGATATATTCTTGCATGTTACATGATTCATCATACTTAGTAGAGATCAACTTAGTCATAAGCATCCTAGTAAATGACTAATCAGTCTTACAGAAATGATCTTCTACATAGTTCAAAAATTCTTTAGCATCATGAATTTTAGGAATTTTTGGAAGGATCGACTTTATATTGGTAGGAATAGTCATTCTCATATGTATCGGGCTTAGTCTATTAGCTTTTTCCCAAGCTAGGTTCTTTTGCACTACCAATATCAATAGGTGCACAAGGCTTATCTTCCAAAAGACATTGGTCTAAATTTTGTACTCAATTCCTTCTTTTCTTTCATAAAAATTCATTCTATTGAGCATCGTAACAAACTAAGCATGTGAATTTATTAATGTGAAACTCTTCTATGTAAATATACAAGGAGCACACGCAAAATATCCTCAAAATGAAAATCATGGATATAGATTTAAACAACAATCATCATCGCGCATACTATAGTCACCTTTAAGCGAAACTATATTATTATATAAACAAACAATCATAATGCCATAAAATATCAATTATTGGATAATTACATAATTTCAAAACAATTATAATTGTTATCTTTGGATATACAAACAACCTTATTAAGAAATCATAATTAATCCTATAAATATTCACTAATCACCAAACTAAATCTCTTTTGGGTGATTCTCATGTCACGTGATCACTATGTCTCAATTTACATATAAAATATTTTCAATAATAGACATCAAACTATAGATAAATGACTTATTATGCACATTAAAATATAATCATACAAGTCTGGCTACGTTGGTGACTAACAAACTTAACTATCATAAACAACCAATAATTTGCATAATAAGTTACGTGACACTTAATAGTCCAACAATAGTACTACTTAACCCATAATTTGTTTGTATTAAAACTTAATTGAAAAATATTTCATGCCAAAATATTTAATAACATTGGTATAGACTATTATTAACGATGACAGGAAAATATAATAGCGTATAAAATATATTTCCCTCCGCGGGAGACGTGGGTGGGATGGCGTGCGTTCCGGGACTCCGCCTTCCCCGATAAACACTCTTTCGTTTCTCATCCCTTCTTCTTCCTCAATCCCTTGATGCGTGGCGCCGACTTTGCCGGCGAAGATGGGCGGCGCCACTTCCAAGCCCTCTCCCGCAAGGCGCCGCCGCCGTCGGCCCCCTCTTCCTCCACCTCGGGCCACCGCCGCCCGGTGCCGCAGCCGGTGAAGTCCAAGTACTCCTGGATTGGCGACGACTTCACTTCTTTGGGACAGGTAAGACGTTCTCTCAGATTGTTCGAGTGGGCTCGAATTTTATATTGATCATCACCTCCAAGTTTGTGTGGATCGATTGAATGTGGTGTTGAATAGGTACGGGATGAACTGGCGAGGGCTGGTTTGGAGTCGTCCAATCTCATTGTTGGTATCGATTTTACCAAGAGCAACGAGTGGGCTGGTATTGTGGGATTTCTGTTCGAAACCTAGTTTTGAACGATTTTGTTTTTATTTTGTTGATGAGATGATTGTGAAATTTGTTGGTTGGTCAGGGAGAAGATCGTTTAATGGCCGCTGCTTGCATTACATAGGGGAATCCCCTAATCCGTACGAGCAGGCCATCTCTATTATAGGACGGACTTTGTCTAGCTTTGATGAGGACAACTTGATTCCTTGCTTTGGCTTTGGAGATGGTATATCCTTGTTTCTTTCACTGGATATGTAGATAGGATTTAGGTGTTTCTATGTGAATGCTAGATCGAATTTCACAGGTTTGGCTTTGGGGATGGTCCTCATTTCATTGGTTCAAATTTGGCAGTATATACTCAAGATAAAGATGTCTTTAGTTTTTATCCTGATGGGAGGCCGTGCAATGGCTTCGAGGAGGCATTATCGCGGTACAGAGAAATGGTTCCTGGGCTAAACCTGTCAGGTTTCTGTTTGCATCTTTCTACGTAATTTTCTACTTAGCGTATTTCTTTTTGGTACATTCTTAGTCTCAAGTCATGCAATTTTCAAAATGGCTTCTCCCATCCATTTGTGACAGGGCCTACGTCATTTGCTCCTGTGATTGATATGGCTGTGACAATTGTGGAACAAAATGGCGGCCAATACCATGTTCTGTTAATAATAGCAGATGGACAAGTATTGTTTTTTGGTTGACTTAACTTTTTCTCTTGATAGAATCTTTCAGCTATTATGTCATGTAACAGATGTGCCGCTTTTATTGCATTCCAGGTCACTGGAAATGCAGATAAACAACGACGCCAGTTAAGTTCACAGGAAAAAATGACTATTGACGCAATAGTGAGAGCTAGGTGATCTTGTTGAGTTCTTTTGTATTGTTCTGTAACTTATTGTATTTATGTATTATTTAGTTTGATATTTGCTCTGCAGTCAATACCCACTCTCAATTGTCTTGGTTGGAGTTGGAGATGGACCATGGGATAAGATGAAGGAATTTGATGATAACATCCCTGCACGAGCATTCGATAATTTCCAGGTAGGAGATGGTTTTATTAGAGTAGTTCATCTCAAGCTCAAGTTATATTTGCAGAGAAGCTCTTAGATGAAAAGGACTTGAGATAATTGGAAGTGCAATTTCGGTTGGAACCTCATAGAGTATGAGCTTTTTATCTAAAACAATCAAGAGTTACTACCAAGAGTAGCATTTTATATGTCTTGGTTTGGTTTTCTAAATGATAGATCATATTGATATGGGTTGCTTGCTGTGAGTGTGGATTTTTATTAATCAACCTACTATTTTGTACTAAAGAGAGTTCTTATGTTAAGTGATGTGATTTGCTATCTTTTGAAGTGGGACTAAATCATGTTGTGTTACTATGACTTGTCATACTGACAAGACATGAGTAGAAAAAGTAAAAATAAATATGTTTAATGTATGGGGGTAAGATTTAAGGAGATAAAGGACCATTTGGAGGGTGGTGTCAAATTGCGAAATCCAAGGAGACAGTTATGATGGCTCTGATTTGTATGATGGAGATGCATTATGCATGTGTACAAAAATTATGCGTTTAAAATTTTTTTTTTTATAAGTATGGCATGTGGTTGTTGTCTTACCCGATTATGCAAAATTTTTGTTATTTGACTCCTCATTTTGTGAATGCTTTATTGAATGTAATGTTTTCTTTGCTTCAGTTTGTGAACTTCTCCGATATTTTATCAAAGAACATCCCTGTTCACAAGAAAGAGACAGAGTTTGCGCTTGCTGCCCTCATGGAAATTCCTTCGCAGTTTAAGGCAACAATGGAGCTTAAGTTATTAGGGTAAGATTGATTCTTTTACCAAATGAGTAGGTTACCAAATTGATAGTACACTGTTTGTTCATCTTCCTCTCTATTTGGCAAAGTGACCTTGGAGAATCCATGCCAACTCTATCACCTGGTGGAACCAAGAGCACGGCAACAGGAAGAATTACAATTTACAAATGCTTAGATAGTGTCTTCCGAAAATATGGTTGTGCCATATGTTTTGCTTTCTTCTGTTTTCACATGATACTTCTAAATCTAGCTCCAGCTATTTTATTGGGAACAATAATATGGTAGATTTCTTAACACTTGGTTGGAAGGGAGCCTCATATTAGATGCTATAACTTTAGCCTCTAAGAGTTTTTTACTTTGGGTGATCTCCTACTTAATCCCATTTATCCCACCCCTCCAGTGGACAGTTTATACACAAATTTCTTCCCTGGTTTGATCACATGTGTGATATTGCTTATGACAGAGTAAGTTCTGGAAAACCTTTTCTTTAAACTCCATGTCGTGTATTTGCAGGCGACGGAGAGGGAAGTCTCCTGAGAAAGTTGCTCTTCCTCCCCATCTTAAGGATCATGCATATTCTTCTGATTCTTCGAAACAATCTCAGTCCAGCACTTTCAAGAAAAGATGACACCTCTATTCCTACATCACAATCTCATGCATCTATTAGAGCTCAGTTTAGGGTGGTGGCTTCTTGATTTTGTTTTTAATATGCATGTCCTCGCATTAGCCTTTTTTTTAAATGGAAATAGCATATTTGTAATCCAATTTGTAAACCTATGAGCCCCTCTTCTTCCATGTTTATCTGTTCTTACATACTAGCTTTTTTAAGCTTCAATGTTAATTGGATAATTGGACCTATAATTTGTTTGATATGCAGATTTCAGTCGTGGACCTGAACTTCAAAGAATGTCCTGTCAAAAGAGACCCATTTATTTTTCTCCTTTTAGCTGTCTTCTAAACAGTGAAGCATTTCATATCTCCACTATGCATAAAGCTGGTTATATACACAGATAGGAAATGGCACTTATTGGTAGCATTTTAATTTTCAAAGGCCAGTGGAAGGGGAGGGATTTTTGACGGGGGGAATCCCTTGATAAAAAGGGGGGAAAAGATGCACACTGAGAACTATAGTTTTTTTAACCGAGAAGAATTTGACTTGTCGAGTTTGTTGTAAAGGGTCATGGGCAGCTGTTTTTTGTACAGATAGTGGTTGCGTCAGACTTCTCTAATATTTTTCTCGTGGTAAATGACTTCACCAGGAAAGCAGTGTCCTGTGTAGGCGAATATGCTATCAGTCACACTATTGCATCAAACGTTATATGTTTGCAATTCTCTTCGTGGTCTTAAGTGGTAACAGGAGGCAAAGTATCGTCCCGGCTTCATGTTTTGGCATGATAATAGTCATTTTCAACTGTCTTTACGGGAAAATACAAGTTTGTCGGTTTATTTACTGTGACTACTGAGTAGGTTGGTTTTAAGGTAGGGAACGTCCGAGCTGTGGGGAACTTGGAAGTAGATGAATTTGGTTGGCCGAACCCTGTCAATAGGTTAGAATGTGTCCGTCTAAACCTGACCTATATCATAATGTAAATGGATTAAACAGTTATGTTTGGTTTTATTAATGTTATAACTTGTATTGATTTATACCCGACCTATATTTGGCTACATTCTCCAATTTTGACTTCAAAAAATATGTTCGAAGTGAATTCGGAAACGTCGTATTTGAAATGCTCGAATCTAGGTGATATATATATATATATATATATATATATATATATATATATATATATATATATATATATATATAAATTCTATGGTGGGCTGCCCTTTTGGCCGCCCACCATGCGGCGCCAAATCTGGGCCGTTGGATTGAAATCCAGCGGCCCAGATTTGATAGGCCCCTAGACCTGCTCAAGACCAGTTTTTTTTTATATATATATATATATAAATTCGCCGGCAGGGGGGGGGGCGAGGGTGGTCGACGGGCGGCAGGCGCGAGCGGGCGGCGGGCGGCGGGCGGATGGGCGCGAGCGGGCGGACGGGTGGACGGACGAGTCTTGGACAGGTCTTGGGCGGGTCTGGGGGCCGATCAAATCTGGGCTGCTGAATTTCAATCCAACGGCCTAAATTTGGCGCCGCATGGTGGGCTGCCAAAAGAGGGCAGTCCACCGTAGCAGCCTTATATATATATATATATATATATATATATATATATATATATATATATTTGTATTCTCATTGATAAAAAATGAATTTGAGTTGCCCTTTGATTAAAAGTATGAGATTCGGTTAATGTAATATAAATGAATAAATTAACTTAAATTATTATAGTATTATAGTTTGTCTTCTTATTCAATTAAGGTTAAATATTTAAAATCAATATCAATTGGAATTTATTTTATCTTTAAGATATTAGATTATTATAAACTTATTCATTATTTCAGGAGGAATTATTTATAAAATTAAAGTTTATTTCTAACATAAGTCGCACAAGTGTAACATCTTGTCTTATATTAATATTAACCCAAAAAATAAAGATTTTAACTTGTAATTTTGGGATAGTGTATGTTACTGTGTGTTGTCTTTTGCCCAAAGATTTTTAAAATTTAAAGCACAATCATGAAAACTTATTATTATTTTATAAAATATAAACGACAAAAAGACTGCCTTTATAATTTATTCTTAAAAAATTAGTTTGCCTTTTATAACTTTTTTAAAAAATTATAACTATTTTTTTCCCAATGCACACCCGATAGAATATAAAGTCTGTAATCATTACTTGCCGACATTTATATATCCTGTTATTAAAGGATCTTTTTGGAAATGTCCTCAGTATCGACATCGGTGTTTGGTATTATTAGGTGAAGTTAGAGGCTTGCAATTGCTGGTCTTTTACTGATTGTGTTAGTAATGTACTTGATTGGGACTATATTTTCTCAAGTAAATTTTTCAATGCTCTTCTGACTTATTTAGCAATTTGATTTTTTTGAAATACGTCGAGATGTGAACAAGTTGAGATCATGGTTGTATGAATCGGAATCGGTTTTCCAGAGAGTCGGAATCGGAATCGGAATCGGTCTGAATCAGCCAGGAATCGGTCTAAATTAATTTAATTGATCATATATAATAATTTGACAGTTCATAATATAAATATATTAAAATTAGGTATTGATATTATTTTGATATTATTTTGTGTATTATTATTTATGATATTTTTAAATATTTTTAAAGATTTTTTTAAAATTATTTAGAATTAATTATTATTTTTGACTCGTGTCAACTTTTAATTACGAGAATGCTACCCTCGTAATTGGGCGCCAATGGCGTGGTCGGACGGAGCTAACGTCGAACGGCGGTAGCGTGGTCGGAAGGTCGGGCAGAGCGTCGGACAGCAGAAGCGCGGCAGAGGGCGGAGCTGAGGTCGGAATCGGGTGGATCTGAGGTCGGAATCGGGCGGAAGCGCGACGGAGGGCGGAGCTGAGGTCGGAATCGGGCGGCGGTGGCGTGGTCGGACGGAGATGAGGTCGGACGGCGGAAGCGCGGCACAGCGAGCGCGACGGTGGAAGCGGGGGGAGACGGGTTTAATTTTAGGTTTTTAAAATCTAAATTATCATTTTACCCATACTTAAATAATTTAATAAAAATAATACCTAGGGTATTTTAGTAATTTCCTAAAAAACTGATTCCGATTTAAATCGGCCGATTCCGCACAGAATCGGCCAATTCGTGCATCGCTGGTTGAGATATCTAGATTGATGACCTACTTCAAACTATTCGAGGGAGGATAAATTACAATAGATGGTAGTTTCTTTGAGCAAGATATAAAATCTGGTTGAGTGTTTATTTAATAAAATGTGTCTAATTCAAATATGTTTGCAGCAGGAAAATCCTCGTAAGAGGCTGAACTAGAAACAACTGGTTATGCCGTTAAATATACTATAAGTAAAAATATTATGAAGACAATCTTTTAAACTGGTGTGAAGTTCTTACAGCGGATTTCTACAAAAATATCATTTTTATTAGTTCCGATTTATTGTCTCATATGGATAAATTTAAGTTGACTAAGTAAAAAGTGTGACTACGAACTCTGATAGAAAAAATACAGTTGTAAACATATTTCTCGGTTCGGATGCTAAATATAATATATTGTAGTAATGTTACTCCCATAATCTAATGAATTCTGGTTTTTATTTTATTTTGTTGTTCTTAAAAATAAAGGTCGCACAGTTTTTCAACGCATTGGAATTGGTCCGATTCAAAATTTCTTAGTTAACGAAGAGATTAGTATTAATATTTTATCATTTCATCAATACCAGTCGACCTGCACCACCGGCGGCGGGGGGTTGGGAGACGGGGAACAGGTGAGACTCCGATACCATGCCCAGATCAATCTCATCGACTCTCGGGGGTGGGTGGGTGCCCCTTCCTCTCGCCGACCCATAAAAAAGCAGGGGCTTTCTGCGAAATTTCGCCGAGGTGAGAACCATGCTTGTCAATTTTTTCTTGAACAGCATCGCGTCATTGATTCGAATATGAATAGCCAAGAATGATTGTCAATCTGTCAATTTTCGTTATTGATGATTACTCGGTGGTTTGTTTGGGGCAGTTTAGGTCCGAGTTGAGGTAGATGGATTGAATTTACCTTATGTTTTATAAGGCTACTAATTAAGAAGCCTCTAAATTTAGTTGGGAAGGCATATATTGTGCTTGCAATAACTTAGATTTCTATTAGAACTCATGTGCAATGTTACATGTTAACAATGAAAACGAATCGACCAGTGGTTGTTGGTTCTAATTTTGGTTCTATGTAAAATTGATTTAGGGGAGGTGTGTCAGAAAACTACTCTCTGAATGTTTTGTTAGTCAATGGCAACTTCTGGTATATTAGATTTATGTATATTAGAGCAGATTGAGGTTTGTTTTGTTTCTTTGATAAGCATGAGAATAGATTTGAAGTGTTCAACTTCGTTGCTTGTATGAATGCTACGCCTTTGTCTTGTTTATCACCGTTTTTGTTCGATCAGATTGTAAGCTTATAAGCATGTGGCTGTCTGTTTAATGATTAACCATTAACCATTTTTGACATCAATGTAGCCATCATTCTATAGGTGAAGATGGAATTGGCGGATAAGGCGATCGGTTTCTTGTTATCTGTTCTAAGCATATCGATATTTTGCTATTATACGTTCTGGGTGATAATCTTGGTATGTCTTTTTTGGAATTTTGATTCCAGTTCCACTTTGATTATGGCATACTTTTCTTTAAATATGATCTGATACCATCTTTTGATTTATTTATCTTCTGTAACAGCCATTTGTGGATCGGGATCACTTCATACATGATTACTTTCTGCCCCAGGAGTATGCAATTTTGATACCAGTTTTTGCTGGAGTTGCTCTCTTGAGCCTCTTATCTATATTTATTGGATATATTAAGCTAAGAGCAAAAAAGAAATCTGCTTGAAGCGGGAGATGCAATTTGGAAGAACTCTCAGAACGTTCGTCCTATGCCACACTTGTATTCCATTTACTTGTATGGATTTTTGTCTTCTATAACAGGAAGAAGGGATGGCCATTTCTGCCTTAGCTTATTTTGTTTGAAGTCTACTATGTGCATTATCAATCATCATTTAACAATGTCTCCGGTCTAAAAAGCTTGAAAGTGCCTTTGTTAGAGGTAAATATATACCGCGCAAGTCTTCTTTCTGATGATCCACAGTAAATTTCATTACTTTTTTACATTTCAAGCTTCGAAGTTTGGTGCTAAATCGCTTATAAAGGTGTGCCGTAGCTGTGGATTTGGAGAAATTTGTATGACGGATTCGAAGAGGGGATTTTTGCCATGAATGAGCTGCTCAATGCACATGATCATGTACAGTTCACAACATGAGGAAGGAAGGATCTCAGATTAAGGCTATATTATCTATAGCATATTTCCCATTTTATGCTGCTTTGCTCGCAACAATTGTGACTCTTTTGCACTGAAACAGCGGCTATTTCCTTGGGCCCTCTTCCTTATGAAACATCGGAGCAGGATCAATCATCTTGGTGTGTGCGCAGCACACGCAGCCATACTCCCCTCTTCTTGCTCTCTCGGGCTGATCAGAACTCATACTCCGCCGAACTCTTGCACCACCCTTTCCTCTTCACTACCCCCTTCTATCCCCCTTATTTATACCATCCAACTATCCCCCTTATTTATGCCATCTAATTCACATTGTCTCTTGTTAATTTCAAGCTTTTATGTGCACGCTATACTATGTGATGAAGCTTTATATAGTACCAATGTTGGTTCTATCATACCTAGGCTGGTGCAAAAGCCATGCAACAAAAGGTGGGTATTGGCAGCTGCTGCTTGAGAACACAGGGGTGTCCGCCATGCACATGACCCTCACACACGAGAACACCGTCCTTATATTCGACCAGACGGAAGCCGGCCCATCCCAGTACCCTCTCCGGCACCAGCGACGGTGTGCTGCTGGCACCTCGGAACCCTCCTGCTACGCTCACTCCATTGAGTATGACCTTGCCACCAATTCCCTCCGTCCTCTTACCCTCAAAACTGATACCTGGTGCTCCTCAGGCGCCTTCCTCAGCGACGGCAAGCTCCTCCAGACTGGCGGCTACAACAACGGTTACCGGAAAATACGACGCTTTGTTCCGTGCACTGACCGGAGCTGCAACTGGTTGGAGTCCTCCGATGAGTCCCTCGCCGAGAATAGGTGGTATGCCACCACTGTCGTCCTCCCCGAGAAGGACACGGTGGTGGTGGTGGGAGGGAGAAGGGCATTTAGCTACGAATTCGTACCCAAATTGCACTCCAATGAGGGAGCCAATTCCCTGCCATTGTTGCACCATACCAACAATAGGAAGGAGGAAGGGAACAACCTCTACCCCTTTGTTCACCTCTCCTCCGACGGCAACCTCTTTATCTTCGCCAACAGAGACTCCATTCTCCTGGACTACAAGAAGAACAAGGTAGTGAAGACCTTCCCCACCATCCCCGGAGACGGCGCAAGGAACTACCCGAGCAGCGGCTCGTCCGTCATGCTGCCATTAGACCACTCCGAGGGCTACCATAAGGTCGAGATCATGGTCTGCGGCGGGGCCGCCGTGGGGGCGTACACGGCTGCCAAAAAGGATCACAACTATGTCAATGCTCTGAGTACTTGCGGGAGGATCGTGATAACGGAGGACGATCCCAAGTGGTCCATGGAGGAAATGCCAGGGCCGAGAGTGATGAGCGATATGCTGGTCCTTCCTAGAGGTGATGTTCTGATACTCAATGGTGCAACTCGAGGTGCAGCTGGTTGGGAGAACGCTATTGATCCTTCTCTCCAACCTTATATGTACAATCCGGATGAAAGTGAAGGGAGGAAATTCTCTGTATTGAGGGGATCGGAGATACCCAGAATGTACCATTCCACCGCCGTCCTTCTTCCCGACGGTAGGATCTTGGTCGCCGGCAGCAATCCGCATGTTTCATATGAGCTAAATGCGTCCTACCCGACTGAGCTGAGAATGGAGGCCTTCACTCCCTACTACATGGCCGAGCAGTTCGACGACAGGCGGCCAGTGAGCTTGTCGGTCGGACACTCGGGCGATGTCGCCGGTGTCCGACACGGTGAGGAGTTTTTTGTGAGGTTTAGGTTGGGAGGGATGATAGGGTCGATGGGGTTTAGCATGTATAGCCCGCCATTTGCGACGCACTCTTTCTCGATGAACCAGAGGTTGTTGAAGGTGGAATGCCGAAGGATTGAGAAGGGGGAGGAGGGGTGGTGGTGGCCACACTGGTGGCTCCTCCGACGGCCAAAGTTGCACCGGCTGGGTACTATCTGCTCACCGTGGTTAATGGTGGGGTGCCCAGTAGAGCCCAGTGGATGAGGATTCTACTAGCATGAATCTGCATGATTCTCTGCTCACTGCGTTTATATATATATTTGAATTTATTTAGCTTAGAGAAAGCTGATTGTTGTTGTTGCTTTTTCTTGTTTTTTTAATTAGTTGAATGTTGTTAGGCGTGTGAAAGATGGACAGAGACTTCTTGTGGTAAAATATTGTTGTTTGTGTCATGGAAATACGTTTTTTGTTATAATAATCAATTCAAAATGCCTGGAAATAAATAATTTAGCGTTGAATTATAAACTCAACTCTTAACATTTCTCCTGGTTGATCATTGTTAAATATTAATGCGAGGTACTCCTACCACAAATAACGTCGTCAAGGTAATAGTTATTTGATCTTTACATAACATAATAATAATATATAATATGCAAATTTTTAGGGTCTCTTGCTGTTGTTATTTTTTAATTCTGTATGGGGTTAATGCAAAGATGGACACATTTGGCTAGATTATATTTTAAACAATTCATGTGTTTAATTGATTATAAAGTATAGTTTGTACTTAGTGCCGTGACAAAGGAGAATGCTACGATGATCTTAAATTAGAACTTAAAGTTCCGATATATATATATATATATATATATATATATATTATTTGACCAATTAATGTTTTAATTCTTAAAAAAATTCTAGCATAAATAAGTATATTATACAAACGGGAATTTCAGCCCAACTCGATCAATCGATGACCATTTCTATCAAAACGACATAGACGTCAAGATTTAATTAATGAATTAAATGTCGATGATATGGGTAAGTAATGTAAGGAATACGACAGGGAAAATAAAATTGACAAAATGGATGGAAGATTAACCGCTGTTGGAATAAAATAAAACTAGATCAATAAAAACAAAAAAGACACCTAGGCACACAGTCAATAATTTTATCAATTCATCAAAGTCTGTTTTCCATGGAGAAGTTACATGGATTTTATAATAAAAATCACATTATTAAGAATCATGCCCTTCTCTTTTATTTAAATAGGAATTATGGGCGTAAAATATGTAAGCCCCGGAAAACTAAAAGAGTTAGAAATAAAATATTAATGGCCTAAAATAATGTCTCCAACTAATAATATAAACTCCTCATAAAATGACTAATAAAATCAACGAATTCCCTTCTGTTTAGTGAGTTATTTATTATTCCTTAGCATCAAATTATATTTTTTCCTTGTTTTCTCCTTCTTGGGGGTGCTCAACCTCCTCCAAATGTTTATCAGCTACTTCCTCAACATCAATGGAGGAGTCAAGTGGAACATTAGAGGGCCGGTTAGTTAGATTTTGATTGTATTCAAGTGTTGACCAAGCTTCTTATAATTATTTATTGTTAATGCATGAGCCGTTTCATTATCTACGGCTGATCAATAGGGTAAACTCCATGGAACAGGTCGTCTCTGTGGAAAGTGCATCGAGCAATCACCTCTAGTGAATAAAAAATGGTGCGCTCTGCCTTGATTAGACCACTACAAAAGATGGAAACATTTGATGGCTCATTGGTATATTCCCTGAATCTCAATTCGATGTTTTCCTGTTAAAAGAAGCCAAAATAGAAAGTTCCGTGCTATTATTTTCTACGGAGCAAATGTGGGCAGCCAAATCTGAAAGCGAAGTTCTTAAAAGCTTCTTTCCAATCCAACAAAGTAGAAGATTTTGGGTTTTATATGTGCATTAACGATGATGATGATCTTCAAGACAACACCCCCGGCCACCTTTTATGAATCAAAAACCTTGTACTTTTCAGAAATCAGGATGCTAGGAAATCAAAAGGTGCTAATTGGTTGTTTCTGGGATGACCATTGTGATGCCAGGATGATGATCTTCTCTTGCATAGCACTCACTAGATACACAATAGAGATGATGCCAATACTTTTATACCAATCGGATGACGAATACATAAAGTAGTAAGAGAAGAAGAAAGTTCAACTACATATTTAACATGCAGAATTAAATGAGAAAACAACATGAAGGCTTGTGACTCCCCGGTGGTGGTGGCCGGCCAGCACCCTTTCATTTATCGTCAAACAATTAGAGCTTTGATCTTTGTTTTCAGTTGGAGAATAAAAAAGTCAAATTCCTTTTTTTAACAAGTGTCGCTTGTCACTTTTGTCAACCTCTTGAATCGCCGTTTGCTTGCTTTCTCGCTTAGGATTAATGACACGAGCGGGTGCCTGCGACATGTCATTATTTTATCATAAACTACACTAAAGGGAGTGTGGGATAATATAATGAAATTGTGAAATTAATGTAGAAGTTAAACTTAATTTTATTATATCTAATTAAAAAAACAAGGGCATCAAATGCCAAAAATTTTGTCACCAATTGTTTTAAGAAAAATATCGTCAAACATTTAGGCAGAAGATAACCCAGAACGAACTCGACTGAACTCTTATTAATTAATGTATGAAAAAAAAACACTTATTTGTTTAATTTAAAATTTGATGTAAAATTTTTAAATCTTTACTATGGACGTGGAGTCAACGACTAATAGGTTTACAAATATTTCTAAGTTACGGGAAATTTTACGTGGAGTTTTTGAAGTCCACGGAGGTGCTGTGTTTGACCGTTCAAACCCGCCGACGAAAAGATCGATCACAACCCGGCAAAACCGGCTCCAAAGTCGGGGCGTCCGGCCGGCGACCATGCGGATACCCGCCGGCTCGCCGTACGGCAGCCGGAGGCCGAGCTCCGAAGGCCGGAGCACGCCGGACCGCCGGTCGGCCTACTCGCAGAGCTCCGCCGCGTCCAGCCGGGCGTCCGACCCGGGGATCCGGCGGACGCCGGGGCGGTCGGGGCTCTCGCGCTCGTCCGGCGGCGCCGGGTTTGGGGAGGCGGTGAAGGCGCTCGCGGGCTCCTTGGTGGCGTGCTTCAAGTCCTCGCCGGTGGTCCGATCGGGGAGAGATGGGGCGGAGAGCGGGGAGTCGAGGGGGCCGTCTGGTAGGTTGTTGTTCGGTGCAGTTGTTCTTGAATTTTCGATGTGGTTGCTTCATTGGAAGGATTCTGATATATAGATTTGGTCGGTCGTCATTGAATTTGTATCATTCGTTGAATCGGTGAGAATTTTGCACTTGAGACGTAGTAAATCCTAGTCAATGGGGTAGAAATGATTCCTTTTGCGAAAATCGACGAAGAAGATTGGAGGACCCTGCGCTGCTTTTGCTAATCACTAGTGTGCTTGATAAGGATATTCATGATTCGATTTTTGAATGGCGGAGTAGAATCCATGTCCCTCTCTAAGTTTGGATAAGGTGGAAGAAAATGAAGAAGAAGCCGGTATGATCCATTGTTTCAAGCTTTGGACCTGCCTCTCAATATGTTGTGTGTGGTAAATTATATACTTCAGCTAGAATTCCCATGTACTTTTTCCCAACACGTAAATTAGGGCTGGCTAACAAAGTTTAGGAATCACTGCAAAGTAGTATGGAGAAATGAGATGAGTTTGCAAAACTTTCATTGCTCACTATACAAGCAAATTGGTTTATGAAAATGCATGTTTGGTTTTCTTAATTATTGTTCGGGTGTTTACTTCTCTTGTAGCTTCGTCAGACACTTCAGCTAGTAGCCGTAGAACGGCTTTGGGGAGAAGGTGCTAATGTCACTACATACAATACCACTCAGAATAATATTGGGGGTGCAAAGTTTACCATGGAAGAGATCCATAAAGCCACCAGAAATTTTTCTCCATCTCACAAAATTGGCCAAGGTGGATTTGGGACTGTGTACAAGGGGACACTTGGGGATGGAACCCATGTTGCAATAAAGCGTGCTAAGAAGGTTTATCGCTTACCTTCTATTGGTATTGGAGTGATCATGCAGGAATTGACATTAAATGTTTACTTGCAGACTGCATATGACAAGCATCTAATTGTGGAATTTCAGAGTGAAGTCCGTACTCTTGCTCAGATTGAGCATCTAAATTTGGTTAGGTTTTTGGGTATTTAGAGGATGAAGGTGAAAGGATTGTTGTTGTTGAATATGTTCCAAACGGTACTCTTAGACAGCATTTGGATGGTGATCTACACTCTTTATCATCTGCCTTTTTAGTACTTGAGCCGTGATTAATTAAAAGCTATATCTCATTGTACTTTCTCTTGAGGTTTGCCATAGGAGGGTAGCTGGCCTAATAAAATTGTCTTTGTTTTTGCATAGTTTTGTGTCATTGTTATAAGGTGTAGACTGTATATTACAATCATGATCATGATGGTGATGCACTCTTATACTTTTTTTCCAATATAGGCCTGCGTGAAACCACTCTTGACCTTGCTGCTCGTTTAGATATTGCTATTGATGTGGCACATGCTATCACCTACCTTCATATGTATGCAGGTTAGTATTTGATCCCTCATTTATTTTTTCTACATGATAATGAAAATTGTTTATTGCTCGTCTATGATTTTGTATACCACCTAGTCAAATATCTTTTTTGCCACTTGTGACTTTCTTTTAATGAGCATGATTATGCTTTGCTTTCAAAGTTGTTTTATGTACCTCACTACTGGAAGCTCACATAGGTGGAAATGTTAAAAATTCCATATGTTTAGCCACTTTAGTCCAAACCATACTGGTTTTCGAAAATGGGCATTCGTAAATTACTTGGTTGTATAGCATCAAAGAAGCTTTCACGCTTACGTTTTTAGAACTGTGGCCCCAAAGGACCATATGAGGGCACTGAGGTAATTCTAGATTTTACTACGTAGAATGGTGGCCCACAGAGTTTGGCGTCAGTCCAGTTTGAGCGCCTGTTTAATCTAAAGGTCATGAATGACATCCTAAAAGATCATACGGTGCTGCTTGTCTAATCATCCATAAATTCCTGAAACTGTTCGATTTTTACTTCATATTCTGCCAAACATCCATATATCCCTATCCATTAGCAAAAGGTATGCTTATTTTACTCAAGGATAATTAAGTTTACATGTGGAATTGTTAGACTTATTAGTCAATTTTAAACCTGCACCATTTTTTGAGTAGTGGTGTCATTCTTTATAGCAAAGAGTATTGTATTTCTTGTGTGGAAAATGTGATGTTTGGTGCATATCCGTCTCATCAGTCATCTCCATCCCAACAAACACATAGCCTTTTGCCAGATGGTGATGATCATTGTGATTGATCTATCTTGAAGGTCTTTAGACATTATTGTCACCCTCTCTGTGCAGAGCGCCCCATTATACACAGAGACATCAAATCTTCAAACATTCTCCTCACAGAAAATTTTAGGCCAAAGTTGCTGACTTTGGGTTTGCTCGTCTGGCTGAAACTGATACTGGAGTAACCCATGTGTCTACCAAGTCAAAGGAACTGCAGGATATTTAGATCCTGAGTATCTAAGAACTTATCAACTCACTGAAAAAGTGATGTCTTTTCATTTGGGGTATTGTTGGTCGAGATGATATCTGGGCGGCGGCCTATTGAACCAACAAGGGAACTCAAAGAGAGGATAACAGCCAAATGGGTATGTGATTATTTCTTTTTAACAGTCAAGTATTCTTTTCTTTTGTCTTCATCTCCAATTTGATTGGTGTTTGCATCAATTGTTTATCAAGGCATTATTACCTTGCTTTCTCCTTTCTACATGTGTAGATACTTTTGTTGGTTGTGCAGGCTGTAAAGAAGTTTAATGACGGGGATGCAATTCTAGTATTGGACCCTAGACTACCGCGGTTGCCGGCAACCAACCTGGCACTGGAAAAGATCCTTGAACTGGCTTTGGAATGCTTGGCCCCTTCCTGGCACAGCCGTCCAACTATGAAAAAATGTGTAGAGATACTATGGAGCATTCGAAAGGACTATAGAGAGCTAGCAGCTACTGATCTACAACCTTTAGCTTCTCAATCGCGAAAAAGAGGTTCCATGCGAGAAAAATAATTATGGCCACAAGTGTTTATTAGCATTCTTTTCTTCAAATCAGAAAAAACTCGAGTTGACGGTGGCTTCAGGGGTACAAGAGATTGATACTGTTCATCATTATTGACGAACCAGGTTGATGGGAGAGTTATTTTAGGATGAATCAAGAAGATTTGCCCGATGGGGGTTTCTGTATGTATGTATAGCAAGCAAAGTTGTAACATGTCCATTGTCAATCGTTATAGGTAAATTTGCGATATGAATGTAACAATGTATGAATGATATTTCTCCAACCTAGTTCTTATTCTTTGACAAGCTGCAATGTGGGTTCATAATCTGGCTGCCAAGTACTCAGCTAATATCAAATGATCAAAGCTACAGTTTACCAGGAAATACTCGGCCATTCTTATAACAAAGGAGATACGTTTAAACTTGTAAAACCAAAATACACCGAGGAAAACATGAAACTAGGGATGCATCCCCCTCCTCGAATATATACATCACAAAATAAATATTTTTCGGCCACCTCAGGTTGACCGTCACTCTTCGAATCCGTCAAAATGTGACTTGCAGCGTAGCTAAATATCTCTCTTATGGAAAATAAATAGAATAATGCTAATTGTATTAACCAAGAACACGTTTTGCTCGATTGTGAATTGGAAGAGAATAAATGCTGATTGATGAAACAAATTTGATTTGTTTCGGTGCAAAGCAATTTTATCTAACCCTTATATTATAAACTTTAACTATGAAACCAGTTAATTACTCCCAGAAATGATTTAGCTGATAACACACTACCGATAGCATAATCATTTATCTGTTTCCATGTTGTTCAGTTAATTACTCCCATAAATGATTTAGCTGATAACACACTACAGAGAGCATAATCATTTATCTATTTCCATGCATGACAACAATTGCATTTAAAAGTTGAATTATACAATACTGACGTTCATTACCTACCTTTTATGCTCACGTTATGAAATAAGGCTATGAATTAACTATTGACTTCGGAACTCTGATTTAAGTAGTTATAGGACGTGAGTGAAGAAACGTTGATACATCATTTTTCTTAGATTTATAGCTTCTTTTTAAAAAAAAGGCAAACATTAAAATAGAACTTGAGTAAAATGTTTTGAGTTTTTAACATCAAAATACTTTTATTGTGTACCGAAAAAACTCTTTTCCTAATGAACCTCACAGGTAGAAATAAGAAACGAAGTAACTAGAAAGATTTGTTAGAATTGATATCTTCTAAAGGGATCGTCGAGAAAGTAAGTTGTTTTAGGTGTAGTATGAATCAATTTTTTCTTTGAATTCAGATTAGCAGGGTTACTAGGACTGGGTCTCTTGGTTGGGCGGAACACCAAGTACACTTATCTTTGTCAATTAACCAATATATCCTAAAGAGATACCACTTTCTCGTGAATTTATCTTGAATCGGCATCTTTTGGCTCAACTTCATCCCAAGGAGCAACCCCATTTTAAACCGGCATATAACAAAGGAAGATTATATTATAATAAAAGAAAATTCACCGTCATTTACCACATGTCTATAATTATTATTTTATAATTATAACCTTTCTTACAATTTTACAATTTCTTGTTAGGTAAGTTCATATATGCCTTATTTTTTACTATTTTAATATCTTTTATATTTTCAATTGTTCTCAATTATTTAGTCGACACACTTTTTCTTTATATTTTTAAATTCTTAATCAGTTTCTTATTACTTTTAGAAGTTAACGTCATTAATAAAATAGGATTGCAGAATTAATGTTTTAACTATGGCAAAAAGTCATTTTATTAGTAGTTATATTGGCATTATTTCTGTAAAACCCACGATTCGAGTTAGGGTTTTATATTCAGAACCGGTCGGGTCGACCGTTATTTTTTCGAGTCGAGTCAGTTTCAGGACACGTGTACTGAGCCGACGCCGGTCGCGTGTATGAGCTATGAGGGTCATGCGTACCCAAGTATATGATGATAACGTCATGAACACAGCAGAACAGAATGAGTTATCAGAATATATGAGAGTATGCCAGTTCATTTTTTTATTATTTTGATATATAATGGATCGTAGAATTAGTTTTAGGCCGTTTACCGCGTTAGGACGCGTTACGGGCATTTTGGGTGGGTTGATAGTTCTAGAGCATATCATTATGATGTTTTGGTGTTGTTTGATTTTACGGGATTTTTCCCGATTTTTATGAATTTTTTTAGGATTTAATACGACTTAGTTATTATACTTGACTCGAGCCGGAGACGAGTCAAGTCTTAATTACAAGTTTGCCACCCAACCTTTCTTCTCCGCCCCCGACCTTTTCTCCCCCACGCCCAAACCCTCGTGCCGCGCCGCCCCTGTTCGCGCGCCACCGCCGCCGCTGTCGGCGCCGCCCGGCCGTCGACCGACGCCGCCCAGCTCGGCGACGACGTTGCCGTGCTGCCCCGACCAGGTCCGGCCCCCGTCGGACCGCCGCGACGCGAGGAAGCCACGCCGCGACGCCGCGCCCGCGTTGCGCTTCCGTCACCGATTCCGCCGCCGGCGACCAGCGCCGCCGCGATCGGTCAGTCGCCTCAGCACCCTCAGCCTTCCAGCGACCTTCCCCGACCGGAACGGAGGCCATCGCCGCCCTGGCCGGCCGGATTTAGCGACCCATCGCCGCCGCTCTGTTTTATGCATTTTCCGGCGAGCCGCCACCTCCGTTGGCCGCGTCGACCTCGTAGATGAGTCGGGCTCGCCGAGCCGGTTCCGAGGGTACCCAACACGACCACTTTCCGGCCAGTAGACGCCGCCGGCGATTGTCGCCGGAAAACCACCGGAAGCCGCCGGAAAACCGCCAGTAGCTGCCGGAAAACCGGAATTTCTGGAATTCGCCGGAATTCACCGGATCTTCCGCGGGGCTCACCCAGTCGAGCCCGATCGAACGTCGGACGCCGGGGAGCGCCGAATTCGAGCTCCGAGACACGCGACGGAACCTTAGCCGTCGCCGATTGCCGACGATGTGAGGTATAATTACCTCCAATTTGATTATTTAAATTGATGATTGTTAGCATAACATGATAGGATTGAGTGATTCCCATGATAGAAGTCTGAGCATGAAAGAAGTAATGATATGTATGATATGATTGGTAATGAGTAAATATTAAGTGATCCGATGATGTAAAGTAAATTTGAGCATGTTAATCGGGTACGATGTAACTTAGGAAAAACACAGTAAAATTGGTATGAATAACATTAGTTAGAATTATTTTCATATTTATGATTATTTGATTGTTGATTGACGGTCATTGTGTGTGATTCATCATTTAGTTAGCGGGCGTTAGTATTTAGTTTTGATGTGTAGGTACGGAGTAGGAGCTTGCCGCCTAGGCGCGATGACACGCTTGGAGCTTCTACCAGGTCCGTTTAGGACTCGTCTCTGATTTACTCTTTCTATTGTATGTTTAATTTATTGCCTGCAGGACGGGTTAAGTGGCGTTTTATCGGATCCCACTTAACTCGGGCCATTTAACCGAACATTTTCCGGATTAATAACCCCTCGAGGATGAGATCCCTCGAGGATGATTTCGAAAACAAGATCCACCACAAGTTGCCTTCGGGCCTATTATATAAATCCCTACCCAAGCCCTATATATATGTAGTTTTCGCGTTTTCAGTGAGACGAGAGATGGAGAAATCGACTGCACGTACCATGCAGAGGATGCCGTGACAGTCAAAGCGGGCTCTGGATTAGTGCCAGCGGACTGTTCCATTCCCGAGGGATCCTGACAACTCCGCGTTTGAGTTCCTCACACCCGGAGAACGTGGAGGTTTACGGGTACTGTTTAGTACAGCGCATGTCCGGACTTGTGGTTCAAAGGGTACTAAAGGCGACTGCCTGAGAGTACTCGGCCTTCGTGCTCAAGGCCAGGAGAAATATGGAGGTAAGGAGAGGGCTTAGGATAAAGTTTCACGAGAAGTACTGAAAAAGAAGTGCCGAGAGCGGCACAGTACCAGCAGCAGATCAGTAAGTTCGGGATGCTACCGGGTCTGCAGCCCAGTGGCTCCTCAGTAGTGCCCTTCAGAGTGTTCACGTGGAGTATGATGTTTTCTTTCATATGAGAGTTTGCTCTCATAGCCAGCTTGTTATAGTTATTTTATTTTCCGGACCAGTAACACTTGTTACTGACGTGTTTTTATACTATATGTAGGTAATAATCACGAGTTGAAGGAGCCAGCTTGGACGGAGGAGCATTGTTGTCACTTGCACACATGTTAGTCGATTGAGTGTTTATATTTTATTGATGATGCTATCATATTGTGAATGATGTGAAATACTAAGACATGATAGGATATGATTAAACGCAATGAGATAATGTTATGACATGATGAAAAGCTAAGATATGATGATAAGAGGTGAGATGTGATCAGAGTGCGCAGCAGAAGTATGGCCCAAGTTCTATAATGAATATACAGTATATTAGATTATGTGTGATTAAAATTATTGATATATGCATATATATTGGTATGTATTGTTTTGACAGGGTGGATCCTAATTGCACTTTTAGGGAAAATTCTGTCCGTTTTATTTTAGAATTTTTATTGAGTTTAATCGTAATGGTATTGGTGTGTGCTTGAATTGCATGTCATTCATGTAGTACCACGTTAGGGTTGTATATTCATCAATGCATTGCGAGTCGTATCTTCATCTTAAGACGCCGAGATTGGATCCGCATGAGTTAGGTTCGGGTTAGCCGACCTAACCGGGGCCTGTAACATGCCGGTTCGGTTCACGAGTGTGGACCGGATTTGGGGTGTTACAATTTCTCTGTTAAATTATATTAGTGTGTAGTTGTTTTACATCTTTAAAAGATTAATTTTGACAACCAACTTCTTCATGATATTAAATTTAAAAAATTTTAATCATAATCTACTTTACTACCTTATAAAAATAATTTTTAAAAGTCACAATTAATTTATTAAACAACTTGAAACTATAGAGAAACAGTTAAATAAAAATAAAAGTTTACACAAATTAACTATCATTTACAATTGAAAATTTTACTTCCACCATTAATAATAATAATAATTTTTAAAAGTCAAACCCATTTTTTAAGAAGTCAACTATCACAAACTGAGTAAAATTTGGGTAGTCAGTCTACATATCAAATTATATTATTTTATTTTTTATTTTTCAACTAAGGGTGAATCCGACATGAAATAATAAAAGATGGATACTGTCAAAATTAAATTTTAACTCTTCTTAAGAGGTAAGACTTAATTAGTAAAGGAAAATATAATAATGCTTTAATCCAAAATAAAATCAAATTAAGAGTTGCCATCTTTAAAATCCGTTGTTTTTAAATGGAATGCACAATTAACATTCAAAATAAAAATTTTAATATATGATGAATTCATATTATAATATATAGTATTCCATTTAGTTTCTCCTCCCAACTTTTTTTAAAGGATGTCAAAACAAATAATATTATCATTCATAAATTAATTTAATTAAAGACAACTTCATAAAACAATATATAATTAATGATATATATTATTAATAATTAAAATTTTTAAATAATGTGACTTTGAATAAATATTTATTTATTTAAAACAATGTTATAGATGTGTTACAAGAGCAAACTACTACTATATAAGGATAAAAAAGATTAAACTCAAAAAATAGATGAGGAAAAAGATGATGAACTTGAAAAAATCATCAAGTAGTAATTAATCGTATATATGACAATAGTAATTAAGATTATGCATGCAATTGGAATAAAGGTAAAATATAGTCATATAGATATTTATATTCTTATACAGATCATTTCATTTGCACAAGCATTGGAAATTACTTAAGAGTAGTAGGGGAATTAACAGGTCAAAGTATATATTACCAGCCCAAAAGTGATTAATTGATCACTTCCCTTCAAAAATATATATTACGTATGTACCTTAATTACCACCTATATATAATAAAACATTTCCAGTTACACAAATGATCTTAATAAAATAGTGAGAAAATCATAACATATTTGTAATTGTACGAGATTGAGGAACCACACACATATCTTATTTTTCTCTTTGCCTTATAACATTTTTTGTGCTAATTGTTCCTCTTAAAATTCCAGAAACTTGCAAAAGAAATTAGGTGCTACATGAAGAAAATGTACCACACATGTCCTGGTCCAATTGAGTATTGTTCTTCTAGCGAAAGTTTTTTTTGTTTTTTTCTTTTAAAGCAATCGTTACTTTAAATTTGTTATCATACTGAGTGTAGTATCATTTACAAGGGGCACATCCATGGGCGGGGGCGGATCTAGTACTTAAATTTAAGTGACTGAGTAGTTAATATCTTCTGTATAATTATATAAACAAAATCAATAATAACATAATACTCTCTTTAATAATTAATTAATAATGTGGTTTGGCAGTCCTACTAATTGTACTACTAATTAATAATTTCAATAGTAGGTAGGACTTCTATTGAGGCAGAAATACGGTCGTGATATAGAATTTGTAAGCTTTTCGGCCTTCACTGTGCAATTAAATTGGTTTATATATGTTTTTCATAGGGGAAAATTAAGGTGAACTATAAGTTTTTCTATATGCTTTTCATAGGGGAAAATTAAGGTGAACTATTCTTCTTATATTTAATTTTAATATTTTTTAGTGGGTCTCCCAAAATTTTTATATATACATATAGTACTAATTAAATAGGTAGCTGATAATTTTTTTAACATTATTATGACTTATTTTTAAATTTTTAAAAAATACACTAAATAATTAATATTTTTTAAATTAATTTTTATTATAATTACTTTGATAATTAATATAAAAAGTTAAAATTACTAGATTGAGCTAAAAATTTATAATTATGTTAATGATTTATATTTTTATTTATCTGTGTAGATTTTGAGAGCAAAACCTACTGAATAGTTTTAATTAAAAAACTTAACACATATGAGTCATAAGAGATATAACTCATATATAATACTCTTTTCATAATTCTGGTTGGTGCATTTACATTTGGATTCATTATAAACTTCTTTCAAAGTTGCATCATTTTGGCCATCGACACATTTTTTTTATTTAAAAAACCCACCAACTTGCATCACAAGATATAAATACATCTTCTTTTAAAAAAATCCAAAGTAGCATGTAAATGATACTATATATATATATATATATATATATAACTAAACAAGATGTTGTGCCGTTAATAACTTAAATAAATTTTAATTTTATAAATCAATTCAAGTTAAATAATTAGATAGACCATAAAATAATTTAATATCTTAAATATAAATTTTAATTAACAGTGATTTTAAAGATTGATACTAAATAAATGAGAATATAAACTAAAATAATTAATTTGACTTTTTCTTTTTTATTAGGAGGCACTTACTGAATTTTCCTTTTATTAGTAAAATTTTGGAGATAGTTATTAAATTCTCCTTTTATAAATATAAGGGTAGATATATACGAAAAAAAAGACTTGCTTCATAAGATAAATATTTTTGGGCTACCGCCGACATAATTAATCGACCCTGCTTATCAAGACAAAGCAGCTTCTGCAGCAGATATCTGTGAGTCTATCTCCGTCATAAGCTGCTGACTTACATGAATAGCTACAGAAATCATGTCGAGTACCACGCTTGGATCCAAGCCAGCTCCTCCACGTTTTGTCAGCCCACAAATATGACCATGCTTGTTCACTGAGAGTGACACTGCAGAGCTCATCTGTGATTCCTCCTCCGGAGTTGCATCTACTATGTAGTGCCTTCCAATCTATCAACCACATAAGCATGGGAAGAAGAATTCATCAACCAGAAGGGGGGAAAAAAAATCAAGGAAAGATAAATGAGGCAGAACAGCAACGCTCCATCACAGTTCAGGTTCCATACCTTTGTTAAGGTGATTATTACTGGAACCCGGACGTATCAAATTGCAAGAACTCTTCATCACTGACATCCACCTCAGGTTGATCATCACTCTTTGTATCGGCCAAAATGTTAACCTTAGGGATTGCAGTGTTGCTCAAGGCAGCCTTAAATGCAGTTCATAGCAAACAGTTAAATCTGTCTCTTATAGACACTCACAAATCGAGTAATGTTCACAGTAATACCCAGCAACACGTTTTGGTTGTCTATCCCTTCAGGGCGTTAAAAAGTAAGATTTAATGACTTGAAAGAGAATAGATGCTGATTGATGAAACAACTTTGATCAAAGCAATTTTATCTAATCCTGTTACTTGTTTAATGCTTTAACCTCACTTCTTTTGTGCTGTTGCTCTTATAAGACGCAATGAGAAGAAACAAGAGAGATCAATAATTAAACTGGGCGGCCAAGAATTTCTGATACATTTACCTGGACCAAAACTATAAACTTCAACACTGAAACCAGTTAATTATTTCTAAAACTGATTAAGCTGATAATGGACATCAAAGAAGTATAATCATTCCTCTGTTTCCATGCATGACAACCATCGCATGTAAGAATAATGGGTATTTGCACTTTAAAACTCACACACTTCTGCTGATATTAATGCGTCGACATAGATTTATTGATACCCGAGTAAATTTTCTCATTGGATAAGAGAAAAGAGGATCCACTACCTTGATTCCAGCACCAAAGAGCATCCAATATATTCCCATCCAAGCTTATGACAAGACCATCTATGTAAATGTCCCAACATACTTTCGCTTTACAAGTATCAATGATGAGGGATCAATTCCAGCTCCTGAAATATAAAAAACAAAATGCACCACCAAGGAGAGATCAATAAAAACTATGGGAAAGGAAAACAGATGTTGCTAAATAGCAGAAAGGTCAGATAGATGGCCAAATGCTCAATAAAATTTTAGGCATTTTGTTGAAGTGCTACAGAAGAAACACGTAGCAAAACGAAAAAACTGTGAACCTGCTCCACTTCGACCGCCCAACAAGCATCTTTGAAGTGAGACTGACAGCTCTGTGGACAATTCCTCACCTCCCTCCCTATTTGCAGTAAGCACGGCCCAAATAAGTGGGTGAGAGAACAAAAAACAAATCACTGTCCATTGAGAGCCATTGTATAACACCCAAATTGTGCAATGGTAATACAAAAAAGCCAATTGTTCAGTTTCCTATGTGCATTATTAGACATAGTTCACATCCATTTTTGACGAATAAAAGACGGAACTGAGGAACAAGCCTGTTACACATATGCACACATTTATGTCCCTCTCCAATCAAAATTTTCTCTAAATCATACTGTGACCTTAACAATAATCAGCAATGGCCTGCCAGTATATCATCAAAATCCATACTAGGTATAAAGATAGATTGCAGAACAACAGATAACTAAGAATTTTACCAAATGCAATCAACCATCGAAAAGGAACAAACCAAACTTCAAGTCCGCCAACCTCAAACATAGGAGCCGCTGTGGCACTGCAATCAATTGATATAAACACTTTCCCTTTGTCCGGTAGATCATAACTCGGCCTCCCAAGTTCAGCCTACAAAAAGATACAAGCAAAAATAAACCAAAAAGCATCAAACACCAAATCAATCAACACCAAAACATCATCAATGTAGTAAAAAATTCACATAACAACACTACATTCAAAAGACAATCACAAGTAAACACATCAAAGTAATCGAGAACAGGGAGGTGTGCTCACCTTAACACCAACTATAACTTCAGTTCCACCCAATCTAACACGAGCAGACCGGTTCGCTAGAATCACGAATACTATAACATATTAGCAGCAACTCCTATATCAGTGAAAACACAAAAAAGAACCGATCTTTGAACTGATCACTTCAAAGGTATTACTTGAGGGATCACTCCAAGTTCAATGCTGATGGGTCGATGGTGAAGCCGCTTCCTCCCATCGCAACGAAGGGTCCTGCGCAATCCACATCCTTTGATAAGCCTCTTCTCCCCCCGCCGACAGCCCCACCATCGAGTACCCGCCGCCGCCGCCTTGCCGATGGATACCTGAGGTCGAGGAGGAGGAGAAGATGAAGATCGCATTTGCAGCGGACGGTTGGGATGCGCCTAATTCCCAATCGGGCTTTCGGATCAAACGCCCCGACTGATCTTGTCGCTGGCGCAGAGATCATACGAAGTTAGTCGTTTTCGGGTAAAATAAAATTAAAATATGATCGTATAATATATGTTGATCTTGTACAATAATTTTATATCTTATTTTCTTTTCTTTTTTAAAATTACTTTAAGAGATGAAAGGATCAAAATTACTATTTTTTATAATCTTGATTAAAAAATATTATACTACCTCTAACAAGGTCGACAATAATATTTACTTCTCTAATTTACTAGTTGAGTGGGACTTTTAAAATATTATTAAAGCTACTAATTTATGATTTTTATAACAGGTATTGTAGAAAATTATATATTAATATCTTTTATATTATCAGTTTCAAGGCCTCGAGAACGATTGATATGAAAAGGGTATTATTTGTACTCACATAGATATTAATTAATTTATTTTTTAATTTTTAAATATCAAATGGGAGAAATATGTAAAACCTGTGACTCGAGTCAGAGTTTTACATTACCGAACCAGTCGGTTCGACCGTTGGTTCGAGTCGAGTCAGTTTCATGAACCGCGATGCTGAGTCGAGGACCAGCCGTGGAGTTATGAGCGATGAGGAGTCAGGTGTACTCTGAATATATGATGATAACGTCGAAAGATGGTGAGAAATGAGTTATCAGAATATATGAAAGTATGCAGTATTTTTTTCTTTTATATGTTTGATCGAAGAAATAGTTTTAAGCCGAATAACGCGTTAGGACGCGTTGGATTATATTCGGGTGGGTTATTAGTTATAGAGCATGCCATTTGGATGTTGTTGTGTTTGTTTTATTTTATGGAATTTTTCCATATTTTTTAGATTTTTTTTAGAATTTATTACGAACTAGTTATTATTTTGACTCGAGTAGGAATCGAGTCAATACTTAATTACGAAACTGCCATTGAGGGTATTTTCTCCCTCCCGACCCTTCTTCACCCAAACCCCCACCGCCCCTCGTGCTCGTCGCCGCCGCCACCGCCAACGCCGCACTGCTGCCGAGCAACGCCACCCCGCCCCGCCGTGCAGTCGTCATGCCGCCCCAACCGACCTTGGCCACCGATTGCCTGCCGGCACGCCGCCGCAATGCCGTGAAGCCGCCTCGGTCGTCGCCATTTCGAGCCGATTCGCCGCCGTCCGGGCCGGGCCGCCGCCACTGTGACCCTGACGACCACCCCCTCACCGTCGCCGACATTTCCCCACCATCCCGAGCGCCGTCGAGAGCCGGCCGCAGCCCCAATCGGAGCACGCCGTCGCAGCCACCCATCTTCGACGCCGCCGTCGACGACCATCGCCGCCTCGGCTACCCTGTTTGACACCACCATTGGACCAAGCTTGTCGAGCTGGTGCCGATAGACCCCTGATTGCCCGGTCCCGAATCATCGCCGAAAACCGTCGGAATCCGCCGACACTCGCCGGAAAACCACCAGAACCGCCGAAAAATTGGATTCGTGGGAAATTCGCCGGATCATCCGCCGAACGCACCTGGTCCAATTTGATCGGACTTCGGACGCCGCTAGGTGCCGAATTCGAGTTTCGAGCCAGCGAAACGGAAACCCTAGTCGTCGCCGATTTTCGACGACGCGAGGTATAATTTATTTTAACTTAATTATTTGAAAGTATTGATTATTAGAATTGCATGCTAGGATTGGTGAATTGTATGTTATAATAATATATATAAATGTAGATTTGATTAAGGATAAAATATGAAATTTGTTTGATTGAGTGGTGTTAAAAATGGAGACTAAGAAATTAATTAGGGTAACTAGGTAATGATCACGATCTAATGCAAACTAGCCTAAGTAGACTTGCTAGAATTGATATAGGTTAATGTGTGTTGATTGATGAGTGATTGTGTTGATTGTGTGTGCATGCTATAGGATGTGTGATTCATCATGCGGGCGTTAGTTTTTAGCTTGATTGTGTAGGTACGGTGTAGGAGCTCGCCGCCTAGGCGCGTGGACCCGTTTGGAGCTTCTACCAGGTCCGTTTAGGACTCGTTCTCTGATTTACGCTATTCTATTGTGTATTTGGTTTATTATGTGCAGGACGAGTTAAGTGGCGTTTTATCGGATCCCACTTAACTCGGGCCATTTAGCCAACGATTCTTCGGATTAATAACCCTCGAGGATGAGATCCCTCGAGTTTGTTTTCGAACTTCAGATCCAGCTCACGTTGCCTTCGGGCCTATTGTATAAATCCCAACCCAAGCCTTATATATGTATAGTTTTCGTGTTTTTAGTGAGAGATGGAATGAGGGAAATCCGACTACTGTGCTACGCGAGCGGGCACGTGTGTGTCGATAGTGGGCTCTGGAATGGTGTGCGGGCCATTTCATTCCCGAGGGATCCTGACAACTCCACCTTTGAGTTCCTCAAACCCGAAGAAGTGTGGAGGTTCACGGGTACTACATTGCAGCGCATGTCTAGACTTGTGGTTTCAAAGGGTACTGAAGGCAACTGCCTGAGAGTACTCGGCCTTCGTGCTCAAGGCCAGGAGTAATATGGAAGGTGCAGAGGGCGGAAAGGAATGAGATTTGATGCGAGAAGCAATAGAGAAATGGCCGAGGCATGAGAATGTGAAAGATAGGGGGACGCTGTCGACCCGAGGGCGACGGCTCCTGTATGTGCCCTGATGAGAGTTCTTGAGGAAGTATATGGTTTTCATTCAACAGGAGAGTTTGCTCTCCTGTGCCAGATTGATATTAGTTATTTTCCGGGCCGGTAACACTCGTTACTGACGGTTTTTCTATATATATGTAGGTGAGAAATGCGAGCGATGAAAGCTGTCAGGACTGCGGAGGAGCAGCACGGAACCGCGCACACATGTACCTGCCGCGTGTAACATATAATGACGATGTGTTATTGCTATGTGAATGATAATTTTGATGTGTTTGTTTAGAGTAAATTGCTTGATATGAAATGAATGGATAAATGTGAATGAGTGGTGAGTTTGGAGTTCAGGCTCGGTTCAATTGAAACGAAAGAGATAATGATGAATGCTACGGTAGATTATCATGTTTTATCGTATTTTGATAAAATATTTATATACCCTGGTTGTGGATAATTTTTAATTAAAATTTTCTTGCTGTTGCATAGTTTTGTTTTGCTTGCACATCATAGCATGCATGTAGGACTACGTTAGAACCCACGCATCTCATCCATGCATTTCATATTTGCATCTCCATCTTGAGACACCGAGGGCAGATCCTGGATCGGCTTAACCGAACCCAGTAGATTAGTGAACGGTTCGGTTGCCGGTGACATTTCCAGGTCGGTTTACGGGTGAACTGAATCAGGGTGTTATAAAAATATGTATTTGGTGTTTTCTAATTATAATGAAATTTATTCATTTAGGGCGTGATATATATAAGTCATAATAATAAAATGCTGGTTTTCTACACTTTAATTGGATAATAGGTTCTTATTCGGGTCTGCCTGAATACGCATCCGAATGTCATGTGTGGGATCATTTCGGACACAGACTCGGGGAAGGATGACGGCGGGCGGTGGAGTCGGCGGGTCGGACGGCGGCGCCGACGAAGACGGCGCGGCGGGGGTGGACGGCCGGGGCCTCGGTGGTAGGGCGGACCGGTCGGTGTACTTCGCGAGGAGAGAGGCGGCGAAGGTTCTGCGGTCTGTACTCCATCAAGACGCTGGTCTATGGTCCCTCCGTTCGGAACAATCTCACCACCTTCGCGCTTGTTTGCCAGACTCTAAAATGTAGTTCTCTTGTTCGTAATTTGCGATAAAGTTTAGTTCTTTGCTAGATATGCTGGTAAGACATTGCATTCTATTACTATGAGCTTATGGGAGTGTTCATTTATTTAAAAGTAGGATTATTTCGTTTTTTTGCTTCCATTTATTTTCGAGTTTTGATGTTGGGGTTTAGATAGAATGATGGTTAGGAGGGAGGTGAATTTGGTATGTGTGCTTGATTTGGAAATCAGTAGTTTCATGTTTTGTGTTTGTTAGGCCTGCCTGATGGCCTCCCTTGATGTCTACTACAGATGCCATCAAGAGCAAATGGAAGGTGATTGAAGCATATTTTTCATTATTTGCAATTGAGTTAACCTATCATCTCATAGTGGGACTTTATTGTTGTTGTCAACTTTGCAGAGACAAGTGGAATTGCTTCATGTAATTGCATATGATATTCTCTTTGGGCAGGTCAGTATCAGTCTCTGAGATCTGAAACTTCTTAGAGTTTTTTATTTCGTGAGTTTCGTGCAAACACTCTCTCTTTAACTGGTTTTATGGGAATCACTGGTTCCTAACTTTTGTTCCACTGCATTAGTCGTGGAGTTTTTAGTTTTAGTAGTCATCTTGGAGAATGTGATAGTATATGGTTTACATGCGTGATGCATTGTGCAATCAATGATGTTTCGGTCGTCTGCGTATTCTAAATTGTCCATATAAATGCTTGCTCAAAACTTTTGGCCTCACTTTTTACACGATTAGATATATTATTGTCCTGAAAGTATACTAGTTATGTGTGTGTCACTGTGTGTGTTGGCCCCTATATTATTCAATTTCATGTTTTGCTAAAGATAGGTGATACCTAAACACTAAAGCTTAAAAATAAAGACCAAAACTTGAGAAATATTTCATCTTTTCTTTAAAAGTATCAATTGTATATAATGACTGATTGACAATATTATCTTATGCTGTGAAATTGATTAGGTGAAATGTTGTGTCATTGTCAACTTTTTCTTTATCTAGTTTGTTGAGTGCAATCCTGTAATGAGGAGGGACGGGAGCATAAATGTCTTATAATTAGGTTTTTGACCTATAAATTGAACTTGTTATTCCTCTCCATTAAGCCTGACGAAATTGGTCTGTGTTATTCAAACTTCACTAGGGCAAGGCAAGTTCTATGGTTGCAGTTGCTCTAGGGCCAGAACCAGGATGGGAGGTGAGAATTTTACTCTATAGGAAAAAAAATTACTAATTTATTTTTAATGAATTACATGGCTGCTGATGTCTTATTGGCCACACATACAAGAGTGGTTTTCATATGTGCATGAGATCTGTTAGTGACTTTTGTCCTTTTTTCAGTACAGTTTAGTGCTTCTCTGATGTTTTGCTTTGAAGGTTATTGATGCCTGTTCAGCACCAGGAAACAAAACAGTTCATCTTGCAGCCCTCATGAAAGGGAAAGGAAAAGTTATTGCTTGTGAACTTAATGAAAGCAGAATCAGATGTTTTGAGGAAACTAATGAAAGGTCCGGAGCCACTAGTATCCTTTTGAAGGTTTTTTTCGTGAGTTATTTCTCTTATCATATTAAAAATTAAGAAATCTGGTGTTGAATGGGGCGGAGGAATTGCATTGTTGGTAAACTGAATTTTGTGGTAAGAGTATGGTATATAACTATTTCAGTGAAGGGTGCTATGGTGTTAGAAATCTTAGCATCCTATTGAGATATTGAACTTTTGCATGGTGATTTCTCTGAGCATATTCAAAGGTATAAAGAAATTTTATGCATCATTGTTTTGGAGCGATGCTATGGAGGATTAATGAGATGGACGCGAGTTAAATGCATGTTGGCTTCCACCTAGTCTTTGTGTATTGGGTTAACCCTATATACCCTCTGTCATCTCTCCCTCATGTACTCTCTGTCCTTGCATTTGTGATCAATAATCGGGCTTAAATTGGCTTTACTTGGATTGTTCATGTACAAAGTATTTGGCATCCAAGCTGACTGAACTTCCTGCCCAATCTAAGTTAGTTTGATCTTCATGTAAGATTACTTCATTGCAGGTTCGTTCTAATCTCCTGGACCCTTCCTGCTCTGGTTCTGGCACAACTATAAAGAGATTGGATCATCTGCTTCCATCACATATAAGAGGTAACCTGTTTTTCTTTATAAATTCTTGTATGTGTTTGCCGCTTGTTATCTTGCTTCCTGTCATCTTTACAGCAAAACATTTATCGCTTTGTGAACTCACATTTTTTTCTCCTAAGCAACTCACTCACATCTAACGTTATTCAATATACCGTCTAATAAGTTTCCAATCTACTTCATTTAGGTATTTCAAACACGGACAGATTGGAAAAACTATCTGCTTTCCAGAAAAAGGCTCTTGCACATGCCTTAAGTTGTAACTAGTTTTTGTATAATCTGCACTTTCTTTCAGTATGTCTGTGAGTAATCAAAGTTCTTGGTTGAAATGGGAAATATTGGCTTTATTGACGGTGGCATTTTTTCAATAAAAGAAAAGAATTAAGCTTGAGATGCTTGCATGACATATCTTGGTCTTCCTAAGAGACATTCAACATCCACTTCGTTGCAGTTCCTTCAGCTCAAAGAGTGGTGTACAGTACATGTTCCATAAATCACATGGACAACAAGGATGTTGTCGAATCAGATCTCCCACAAGCATTGACCCTTGCTTTTCAACTTATTGCTCCCTTTCCACAATGGGAGCGACGAGGGCTTCCCTCTTTGAAGGCTGTGGGTAAAAATCCATTACCATAAATTTCAGTGTCTCTGCCTGTGCAAGTGTACTAATTGTTCCCTTTATTTTCTTGATAGCTGAAAAACTGCTGAGACATGGCAAAATGCATGGAAGGCTTTTTCATTGCGCTATTTGAGCGAAATGCCGTAAATGTCCCTAAGAAAACAATTCGAACCATCAGCAAATTTTCAGTACCAAATGATCATGACCAGATTTATGAGATGAATGATGAGACAAAGTTGCAACAGATTGAGGGTTTGAGAGTGAAAGAGAAAAGTTCTATTGCCCTGCCATTGACGATGTCACATCTACTATTGCAACGAAGAATTTTTCCCAATCTCAGGAGTCAGAGAAAATCTAAGAAAGGTCAAACGGTGCGTTCATTCTAATTTTCCCTCTGGTTCTGCAATGTTTTTCATTTTTTGTGCTCTGGCCAGGGGCCAGTTGTACAATAAAAAAGTATATGCATCTCCTGTTCAGGATTCTGAAAAAGATTTTGTATTGCCATTTTTCCAAAAAGGAGGAACCTGCCAATTCTAGTCATGATAAATACACGTGAAAACCATGAGAGAACTAATTATTCAATTTGATCGAGACATCAGAAAAAATTATACCCATTTAATTGAGGTATCAGAATGAAGGGTAAAATCATGTACAGAAACAGGTAGTCTATTTTCTCCTCCTGGAAGATTACATCATGACAAAGCATGCAAAGCTGCTGCAGCCTGCAACCTTTGCTATAAACAGAAAATCATTTTTCATTAACAATTTCCCAGTTTCTTTGGTAACAAAATCCCCATATTTTCAACCTCCAAAATAGGATGAATTTCCCGCTAATCCAAGAACAAGACAACAAAACTACTTCAAATTTACACCTTAAAACGCTCAATATTCACAGTTCTATATTCAGATGACTCACTAGAAATGAAACAGATGACTCACTCGAAATGAAACAGCACGATCTTTATGATGCCTGTTCTTTCATCGCAGCCTGATAGTTTGATTGGGAAAGATAACATTTGGGTTTCGTATATGAGGGTTCAGAGCTGCCAAATCCTTCCATTTTGTCCCATTGCCATGGACACGAGAAGAGATACTCCATAGAGTATCCCCAGGTTGTACAGTTGTGTTTGCCACTGGCGAAGACTCGGTTACAGCTTTCGACTTCATTAAAGGATGCTTGTTCTTCTTCCCCATTCCGCTAGCAACCAGCCAGCGAGACCCAGATTGCTGCTGTTTTGAGGTGCCCCAAAGTGTCTTCTTCGTGGGCTCTGTCTTGATACCAGCAACGTGAACCTCTGTAATCTTAAACTGAGGTATCAACTCAGCTTCTGGTTTCACATTCTTTTCATTTTCTTTATCTGCTGCCCCTTGCTCTGATTCATCATCACTGTCTTCAGTTCTAATCTTGTTCGAAACTGTACAGTATATTTTGGGCTTTGGAGGGACAAAACCCTCTCCACCTGAATCAATGAAAGCATTGGTGTCCCTACTGGTTCATAGTTACGTAAGGGATCACGCAGTTGGACCATAAGTGCCACAGTGAAGTTGTTCCCTAATAAACCCCATCTTTTCCCTTTCCCACCTCTTTTATCTCCTCTCCATCTCCCATCAACTAAATCCTTACTTGTAAAACTAGCATGGTGAGCTGCAAGGATTTTTGAAGTTCGACCATCATCTTGTTCATCTTCATCAACCATTCCAGCATCTAGCCTCATCCACTCATCAAGGGATAGTGATAGACCCATCAATCCGTCTACATCTTCTTTGCCACTTTTCATGTCCAGCAACTGTAATCCTGCTGCGCCTTCTAAACCTAGCAACCCACCACGTTTTGCCCTGACACCCTCCAGAGCAGAGACGTCTCCAAAAGATTGTGCACAGATATTTGATGGAGCATCCTCATTTGACATACCACACTGTATTCTCAAACCTTCCAGGGACAGGGCTTCAATCTTGTCCATCGCCAACGGAGCAAGCTCTTCCAGAGAGACATATTCGGAGTCTAGGTCACTGTTATGTGAACTAAAATCCACTTTCAGTGAGCGACTGCTACGCTTTTTTACGGTTGGGGCAACATGACCATAATAATTTGGCGCACAATCTTGATTCCTTTGCTGCAGTGCTTCCTGCCTGTGACAAGAAAAGAAACACAAATGTTTTCATCATGAAAAGTGGCATCATATCAGACTTCATCAAGAAATGATCAGTACAAATGTTGGCAATCATTTGTACAAATAAAAAGCTTCAATACTGGTGACTTGGGGGCAGCAATATCCAGTTTTTTCAAGGTTGGTGAAGTGTACTCATTGTATAACCAACAACAATCATATAAAGCTTAATCTAGATAATAATACAAAATTCAATACCTTTCACTAGCCTCCCATGCTACCTGCTGCATGGATTTTCCAGTAATATCTTCCAAAGGCATCAACTTGTTTGCCTGAAGACATAGTTTCTCAATTCCAACAGAAGCCAACCCTTGCAATATTTCCATGACACCGGAACCCATCTCAGCAGGTACCACAACAGGACTTGAAACCTGCATAATCAAACCTGCATTGCTCTTAGGGCTTCTAAAAAGTGAAGGACTCATAAATCTTAAGAATCCCCCATCCTTAGTTTGAAGACACGGCCCCAATCCTTCAGCCAAAGGTGGCAGTTCAAGAGAGTTCTCAGGTGGAACGTCGATAGGACTCCCAAATCCACCAGCCCTTTCAGCCGGTGAGTTCTGAAAGGCTGTCTCATTCAATCCCCACTCCCGCATCAAAACTTCTGTCTCCAAATCTTCAATCATCTTAGCTCTAGTTTTACTTTTCATTTCATAATCAACCTTTTGATGCTCCCCTTCCCCATCTTCTAAAAATGAAGAAAAACCCAAACCCTGCAAGACATCCCCATGATCTAAATTTCCAGAAAAATCAACTACTTCTTGTTCAAACTCCCCACCGATGTCAAGGCCGAATAGTCCTCCACCAGCAGCAAGGGACTCCATTTCAAATTGCTTCAACAATCGCTCTCTTGGCGATTCTGGGTCACTCTCGGAACACAAACGTAATGGGCTATGTTCTATCCCCATTTCCAACATGTTCAGAAATTCATTCGCAATGGAATCAATCGCATCGTCCAATCTATGTGACTCTCCTTCCTTCCATTCCTTGCCATTGAACTTAGCCTCTTCATAATCTCCAACTCCACCCATAGCTGGTGGAGAACCCAATCCCTCATCGTGAAAAACTGAAAGACCTTGCAGTGCAGGGTCTAGCCCATCCACAGAAGCCATCTTATCAAGTTCATGACCTTTTTCTTCATCAACCATCCTTTCCATGTCATTGAAGTCAACCTCTGCACAACCTCCAACTCCACCCATAGCCAGTGGAGAACCTAATCCTTCATCGTGAAAAACTGAAAGACGCTTGCAGTGCAGAGCCTAGCCCATCCACAGCAGCCATGTTATCAAGTTCGTGACCTTTTTCTTCATCAACCACCCTTTCCTTGTCACTGAATTCAACCCCTTCATAATCTCCAACTCCACCCTTAGGTGGTGAAGAACCTAATCCCTCACCGTCAAAAACTGAAAGAACTTGCAGTGCAGAGTCTAGCCCATCCACAGCAGCCATGTTATCAAGTTCGTGTTCTTCATCAACCATCCTTTCCTTGTCACTGAATTCAACCCCTTCATAATCTCCAACTCCACCCTTAGGTGGTGACGAACCTAATCCCTCACCGTCAAAAACTGAAGGACCTTGCAGTGCAGAGTCTAGCTCATCAACGCCAATCATTTTATCAAGCTCTTGACCTTTTTCCTCCTCAACCTCTTCTCCAATGCACACATCCTCCTGTACCACCTTTTGCTCGCACTCACCAACATCATCATCAATGGCAACAGTTCCTAGCAAACTATCATCAACCTTCAAAATGTCTTCCCCCATTTCAACCCCGTCCCGGTTACCAATTTCACCAAGCACAACACCTCCCAACAATTCATCTTTAGCCAAATCGCCATGATCCCCTATCTCCACCTCCTCTTTCCGATCTCTCTCATCAAGCTTGACACTTCCCAACAACGAAGCATTAGCAGTAAAACCACATTCAACGTTACCTCCAATCTTATCCACCGATTCCACCCCCTTCTCAACAACACTAAATTCTACATCGTCCAACCCATCCATGAAAGGCCCCAACTTACCTTCAATCGATGGTTTCGGCTCCGACTTCTTCAAGCCCGCAACCTCCAAGTGGTATATCGGCAACACCTCGTGTACATCCGCCATCGACCTCGCCACATCCGACTTGGTCGCCGGAAACACCTTGTGCAGATCCCTAATATCATCCACCGTCCGACCGGAAACCCTAGCCGCCGCGCTCCCAACCCTCCGAAGTACCTGCCCCCTACCACTCACCGGCGACGACGACGACGAAAATAGAAACCCCTTCCGATCGTCCTTAGCCACCACAAACGAGAAGGATACGTTCAAGACGGCGCCTTTCGCCACGCCGGCTAGCCGGAACCCGGTGGTCCACACGCCGTCGCCCTTCTCCTCCTCCAGCTCCTCCAAGGTGAGCGGCAGCAGCCGGCAGAGGTCCACCCGGTGCCGGCCGAGGTCGACCTCCGGCGCGCCGACGATGGAGGCGTAGAGCAGAAAGTGCTTCGCCTCGTACTTGGCCGCGTGCCGGGGGCCGGACCGGGACCCGTAGACGACGCAGCAGTGCGACATGGCCTCACCGAATTCCGCCGCGCCCGCGGCGACCCTCGCCGGCGCCGTCTCGATGCCGCCGTCGCGGCGGCGCCAGTGGACCCTGAGGCCGGCGCCGTCGAGGGCCGGGGGGAGGGAGTCGATTGAGTGGACGTGGAGGGTGAAGCAGCAGTTGAACCGCCGGTTGCGGATGTGGCTCGACAGCGCCCTCAACGGCTTCCAATTCCATATCGACGACGAAGGGGCGGGCTTGTGGCGGGCGTCGCCGAGGGATTGGGGGAGGCGTGGGTTGTCGGAGGGCGGCTTCTTCTTCTTGTGGAGCTCCATTGTCTGACTTGGAGAGGAAGAGGAAGGTGGGTTAGGAGGTTGAAGAAGAAGCATGAGGAGGAGGAGGTGGTGTGGAGGCGGCCATTAATGGAGGTTTGAAGCTTTATTGGGTTATAGCCGTCGTCTTGGCGGAGAAGGAAGAAAGGGGGAATTTGAACGTCGCGTGGAATGTGACGTTACTTGTTCATTTATGCGTTGCATTGCATTAAAAAATTGCTATTAATAATAATTAATGAAGTTAACGCGCAGTTTATGAATTGGATTTTTGAAATATTTGATGCAATGAATTGAATGATTAAGGGAGAACACGGGCAGGAGGACCGAATAGGACCGTTAATTGAGCGAATAAATTTGTGATTAATAAATTATTTAAGTGTATTCGAATTCAAGTCGGGTTCGAATAACATTAAAAATATTTAAGTCAATTTTAAACATATACATATTTAAAATTTATTCGATCTCCAGTTGAGTTTAAACAAACTTTAAATTAATTGAATCGAACTTAAAAATAAGTTGAGTTCGACTCGTTCGCTCGTTTAGCATTCGTGGGAACGAATTTAAACTTTTAATTCTTTCTTTTTTGCCGAAAATAACTGAGTGATGAGAACTTGACACGAAGTTTTTAGTAAATTTTAAAGTGAAGATGTCGTCGTTTGAGATGAGAATCTGCTACATGTGTTACACCCTATATACGTTTCACGTTTATAGCTACAAGACTAAGAGTGGCCAATAACACGTGGAATTAGGTAGGTGATTAGCAATTGGAAGGTGGGTTTTATAATTTATTAAATTAAATTAAATTAAATAGAGAGCGCATGGTAGAGCTGGAGATTAGGAGGCGATTAATTCGGTTGGCTCTACCTGTATCCAAAGTCTATATGGGCCCACCTCACCAGCTCCTGATTTTGCTGGGCCCAGTCTCAGAATTTCAAATTTGGCGCTCTTTGGGAAAATTCCAGGCTTCTGCCGCCTGACATGGGCCTAGCGCGTATTGGGCTTAATTTAGAGTAACACACCAAAGCATAGTATTACATGATTCTATTAAGGACAACAATGATCCATTTTACTAACACACCAAAGGATTATCATCATAAAACCGTCTTAGAGAACTTAACCTAAACTCCAACTTACCCGGGAGCATTGGCTGATGTCGATAAATTACAATAGGACATAGACCAGCAAATCACGCCCCGCTCGATTTTCATTTTCAGGATGTTTTGTATGGAATCCATGGCATTGGTAGCAATACCCATCCCTAAGTACGCCGTTCTTCCGATGTAACGTAACATACCTGATGTTTGCATACAAGCAAGGATAATAACTTTTTCTTCTTTGCTTGGAAAAAAAGGCATATACTTGCTTCGGTTGCAAAAGAATAATATTAGCGTCCGTTGCCCGGGCTTGGGCTCCCTCTTACTTAACAATCTGGTTTACACAGCGCGCACGTAAAGGAAAAAGAGAAAGGAGATTAGTGTATACTAATCTTATTTCAAAAGTTATCACAACTTGCACAATATTTTTTTGCCTACGTTCTTAGGTTAAGGCTTTACCTGGTTGTTGACTTTCCGATTTGGGCCAATATTAAGTCAGTTCAACTTGTAGACAAAAAATATGAGGCTCAGATGACTATACGAGTATGTTATAGAGATTAGGGATACTTGATATAAAGATGATAACCTTAATTATGCTATTTCAAAACAAAAGTCATTAGCATATACTTGAAGTATACTTGTGTTAACTCAGGATTTTATGGGTAGATCAAGGTCGCTAGAGCGTTTAGCATTCATTTGGGCATTTTTATAATCTCTCTTTTTATACATATTTTAAGGATTTCAAACTATTAGATTATACATGTGGACCTATTGACTTGACTCTTAAATCATTACCAGTTGAGATAAAGAGTTTCGAGGCTCATTTAACTTTTTCATCCTAATTTTGGGTCCATATAGTTTCCATTAGAATTTGAGTTAGTTTCATTTTTATTGGCATCCATCCGAGTTTTCTGATCATATATATATATAAATATATAATGGGGGACTAGACGACTAGATCACCCCATTGGCAAGAGCTGGTTTAGTTACGTTAGCCCTATCATTGCCTCCCAATTTTTCTGGGATTTCTCCCACTTTTTAGATCATTTTTACTTTAGTGTCACCGCCACTTTGGCTCGCTCCCAGTGAGTCTTCGACCAGTTTTCGACCACCAGATTAGTATTGTGACTACTTCGCGGAAGATTATCCACAAAGACCATCCAATAGCTCTGGCTGGTGAAGACATTTTTTCACCGGTTCTCCACGTAGTTGCCTCCTTCCTTTCGGGCTATTTTTGGCGCTAGTGAGGTTGACCATCCAAACACTTTCCCCACTCAACGGCCAACCGATTAAGCTTAGCCCTACTAACTATTGCCACTGGAATCATCGCTGGCGAGTCCACCTAATCCGAAGGCAATTTCCCCACTTCCTAGCCATTTTCCAATCAATCGAACGACCGGACTCCATTGGGCACTGCCACCATCATCCTTCCCGTCATTTCCCCTGTCAATTGAGATTGGCGGCTGCCTTTGCCATGTTGCCGATAGGGCTTTTCGGTGACGGGCACCAATAACCCACTTCTTGGCCTTGTCCGCGTCCATCTTGCCCGAGCTGCCTGTTTGCATGTCATGCCTGCATCTGCATGTCCGCTTTTGGCAACTGTGTTCGACCCATTTAATCCAACCCAATTAATTGACCCAAATCGTAGTTGTCTTAATCCAACTCGGACCGATTCAGCCTAATTGATCTAATTATCTTTTCGGCCATTTTTTGCCTATTTTCGTGTTTTTTTAGTGTTCCATTAATTCGAGATTCCTTACATTAATTTCTATATATATTCACATTATTTGACATTTTTATGTATGTGTGTTTTTATTTAATTATTTGTTTATTTATTTATTCATTATTTAATTTATCTCTTGTTATTTATTTATTCATCATATATGATGCATTTTTGTATGATTAATTATTATTATTGATGATATGTTTACTTGTTAATATTATTCTAGTTCGTGCTTATCTTTTTAATTAAATTAATTAATTAATTTGCTCGCTTATATTATTATTTATTCATGTGTAGTTGTATATTTATATATTTGATATTTATATTATTATTATTCATGATTAATTTTTATTAATTATTTGTTTATTTATTTACTTAATTATGTGATTATTTATGTAATTATTTATTTATTACTTACTCGTGTATGTGCGCTAATAATTACTGGCATTTAGTCACATATTTTGTTTGATTTATATTATTATTATTATTGTTTTTCGTAAAAAGTGTTTAAATTATTTTTTATGCATTTATCATCCATATATATATATCATGAGTTTATTTATTTATTATTTGTCCATTAATTTATTATTCATTATTTAATTATTTATTTTCATTAGCGTTTAAATTGTTGTTTATTATTTATTATTTTCTTGATGTTGTTCGTCCACTATTATTTTTAGTTATTATTCTTTTATTTACTCAACTTATTTTATAAATTTATTTGTTTATTGTTTGTCATGTATCAATTTGCATGTCGTACATTTGTTTATTTATTTGTTTGGCATTACCCTTTGTTAAAATGTTATTCTTGGTGTTTTTTGTTGAGTTGTGGATTCTGACATAAGTTCTATAATCTAAGCTTGTCATAAATGTATTATCCTACTTAGAGCTTAAACGTCAAGACTGTTAAGACTCTTCTAAAATTAATTGAATTATTCTATCATAATTTAAAATTTAGATAATAAGACATGTTAAATGGTGGTTTTATCAAAACTCACTTAACACGAATCATCTAAACGTATTTTATTCCCATGATAAATAACCTCATAGATGAGATCTATTGTGTTGTTTCAAACTTAGCCCCACCTCATATTGTATTGAAACCAACTTATATAATTTCATTCTCAGCCCTATATATAGCTTTTATTGGATTTAAGTAAGCCGAGAGTTTGTAAAAATATGCTCCTAACATATGTTGCAAATTCTGTCCGTGAGTTCAGCTACAATGTTTACACTCAGAAAAAATGTTTCACACAGAAAAAAAACCATATTCTACTTCCCCTGAAACCATACACGTCAAAAAAAACAAACAAGGCGCAGAGTGTCATCTGTAAAGTTGAATTCAAAGATTTCAAAGAATTGGGAGTGGCCTCGTACCATTTACACGGCTATACTGAAGGGTGTTGTTCCCTGTACACATACTTGCCACTGGCTGGCAACTTTCATCCTCCGGCTGCTGAGAATCATCTGGAGGTGAATTCGTTCCTGTAGAAAGGGGCTTCATTTCCTGTTTCTTTTTCTCTTTGAGAACAACCTGCCTGGGCATCACATCCAAGAGGAAGCTCCCACCATTCCACACAGAAGCGGAAACCTTAAGTATTTGAAAAGTAGCGTGCATTCTATACGACAGGAAGATTGGAACAGTGAGAGCCATGGTGGCCACAGTGAACAAAGCTTGCAGCAACATGTACATCAAGTTTCGGTTCTGATCTCCAAGCAGTCCACTTAGGCGCCACCATACATTATTTGCTTTCTGCGCCTTCTTTGATAGCTCCCTGTTAAAAAGGGGGCAACAAAGCAAAAAGGCTAAGAAGTTAATCACAGTCTTAAATAAGACCTTTTAAGAGGTAAACCAGACGAAAATAACCTAAAAGAAGTCATCACTTCAGGGTCTCTTAACAATCTCTGGCGTCGGAGAACATTCACAATTAGAAAATAAAGAAACTGCCACAAGCTGTAAGCAGCCAAAGGAACAACAAACAACCACTTCCACAGGTAAATTTGATCCTCCACATAAGGCCATGAAGCTCTTCCACTTGCCTTTCCCTCAAGGTGCATGGCTGCCATGGTTTCTGGGTCCCACCAACGAATGATGAAGAAAACAATACCTGACAAATTGTACGCTCATATTACAGGTAACTTTTTTGAAATCTTCATGAGACTAACATGATCGAAATTTGGAACCTCGAAACATTTTAAAGAAATTATTTAGAATAAGTCAATTCACAAATGTCTTCAAGCTTAAAGTAGGCTTATTTAGCTCTTCACACAATTGTTTTATTTATTCATGAAATATCATCCCCCTACCTCCTCCCTTCTTCCCAGCCCCCACCACACCTACACCTTCCCTCCCTCTTTTCTTATAAGGCTGACAACCAGCAGAACCATATCCTACAATGAACCTCTGTATTTGCGAGGTTAACGTGTCAGATGTTGGTAAGATCATTAGAAATGCTAATGTTCAATATCTACACGTCTAAGCAAAAAGCATGTGGGAGGCTCAATTGTTGTGAAATCTAGATACAATTTGCTCCCCAAGATCTAGAAAGAAATCCAAAATATATTCATTTAGAACTTGAAGCCTGAGCCTGAATCTAAACTGATCGAAAATTGGCCTTGATCAAACTTATTGTATCCAGATTCAATACAAATATACAATATTGTTCAGTTAAGTAGGGTCAACATATAGAGAAGGAAATGATTGAAGCTGGAATTTATGTAAAACTTCTTAAATCAACCATCTAAGCCAAAATATGGATTCAATCCGATTCAGGTTTGGTTCTTCAGAGATCTTCCCTCACCTATTATCAGTTTTGAATTGTTCAAAAATTTGTCCATTGATATCAGACCTAGCTTGGTCTTCAAAGTATAATTATAGACCTGGCTTTGTAAACAACATATATCATAGCTTTAGGAGAGCCATATATCACAGTCTTTATTTTTGGTAAGAAACTGTATTTCCAAATACTGCAATCCATTGCTATGATATTACAAAATATACTCGATTAAGTCTGACATTGATATGTTCAAACACAATCAGATAATAAGCGATGGCTTACCTGGTAAAAGATGAATCAACACACTAACAATTTTGTCGACAGAGCTAAAAACCAGGCTACAGCGCCAAACAATTAAGGCCCAAGCTAAAGGTCCCTATAGAAAAGAATAAAAAAGTCACTTGTATAGTTGCTAAATTCTAGTTGACTGTAAAGCACAATCTGTTTACCTCTGCAAATGAAAAGCAAACCATGAAAAGTCTTTCATTTTTAGGATAAAGGAGAAGCATAAATATAAAAATTGTATTTGCATAGTAACAGAAATCCTGCAAACACAAAAACAGGGAGAATTATGTTCAACTTGACTCAGCTCAATAAAAATGGAATAAAAATAATAATAAGATAATTACAAAAGATAAGATTTCTCCATGCTATAAAAGCACAAAGGAAAAAGAGATTCGGACGCCTAAATGCCACTAGCTAATAGCTATAAGTCCATAAGAGCAATCGAGAAACTGAAGTTAGTGCATTGAGTAGCTGACCACAAAGGAAACAAGTTTTACAGGAAATTGATATTTTTTGTCACCAATAAGTACAATTCAACCCCATCCTACACTTCCCCTATTTACAACCTTGCTAAAAGGATACAGAGAAGATCATTATGATGTCGAGTAATATCTAAATACGGAGTTTTCAAAATTGTTGAGGTATGGTAACAAGTGATATTTCACTTACCAGAAGAAAATAATGCCATTTTTTGTATCGGTAATATATCCAACGAAGTGGAACAAATGTAACAAAAAATAGGCAGTAAACATATGGAATATCTTGTGGCCCTGAAAAGCAGATGGAGATGGTAAGCTGTCAATCATTATAATACTAAACAAATTCTCCAAATAAAACACTAATTAAGAAAGCTTACTGGCACCCAAGAGGAAACATAAAGCTCCAAATCCAAGAACCCCGAGGAGATGGGTGACCTACAGTAAAAGAAAAACAGAAAATGAGTGCAAAACATAAGGGTGAACAAACAATAAACAGCACAAGAAAATTAAACAGTGCCTTTTCTAGAAAAAGTAACTAAAATAGTTACGTCAAACAGCAACAAGTAGAGATTCCCTGAAAAAAAAAGCTTGTTGTTGAGCATTTTTGTGTTTTGATGTTGATTCATTCTGATGTTTTATTAAATACCTGTTGAAGAATTCATTATTACCATATCAGAAACAGTATTTTCATGCAATGGCTTAAGCCTCCAATTATATCTGTTTCATTTTCAGTCCTTTTGTTCAGATCAGATGTGTGATTGTCAACATTAGCTTCTCAAGAGCATTCTGTTGAATCAAGAATAGGGTATCTTCTGCCTCCTTTTAGCGTAGTAATTGGCCTGTGCTGTTTCCACTTTCATTTGTTGAGTTTAGAATAACATGTTACGGATTTGAGTTGGTGTCCGTATCCAATGGATTCGTCACAGCCAACTAGCTTGTCAAATGTGCATATGTTTCATTTCTACTGACCCAATGATGAAAATTGACCAGTTATTTCTTTCTATTGTCCCATTTGTGCAAAAATTTTGTGACCAATTTTATTGATGAGTAGCCTTTTTTTCCCCTTTAAGGAATGCAACTTACGAGTCTGCCAGAAGATTAAGTTTGTCATATTCATTGTTTTTTGCAAAGTGACTTATTGGATTTAGAGTTATTATTATGTTTTGCTTGCTTGTATCTTTTGCATATTATGCGAAAAGATAGCCATGGGCTAAAAATCTAAATATGACTTCCAATAACTCCCTCAAAATCACGAGGATTATCAATTTCATCACTAGGAAACATCGCTAGCTTTTTTTATCCAGAAATGGTAAACATCCATACTAACAGAATAAATTTAAACAACCCCACGAACATAAACAATCCGTAGCAGATTACACAAGCCCAATCCATTAAAAAAATTTAGAAAGGAAGATGCAGACCTTGTCGATGAAGCGCTCGTGCTCCTCCGCCTTTTCCGCGATCTTCACGGCCTGCTTGGACAGCATCTCCTTCGTCTGCACCGCCTGCTTCGACAACATTTCCTTCGTCTGCGCAACTTTCTACACCAACAAAACCCCCCATAAAAAGAACTGCGACTCCAACAAATGGGAATGCAATCAAAACAAGAAGGGAAAAATTGACGAAGCGCCCAAACCTTGGTTCGGTCGGAGATCTTCTGCTTGACCTCGTGGAAGGAGTGGCGTTCCCCATCACCCAACACCACCTCCTCGTCCGACATCTCTCTCTCTACCGATTCCTTCTTCTTCGTCTTCGTTCGAATACGAGGTTTTCGAATTCGAGCTGCGGCGAGTTTTGCGGCAATGGCGATGGTGGGATGGGAATACGTTTTTTCTTTTTTCTTTTTCCAGAAATCGGAGGGATGGGTGACGTCGACATTGAATAAGGAAATTATATATTTTTTATTTTTCATTTTTTCTTTTGATTTAATTGATTTTATATGCGCACAATCTTTCTTTTTTTCGGGCCACCAAAATTGTGGGAATTAGTTGAAGTATTTTCGGTTTCTTGGAGGCATCTTTGGGTCGTGTATTTTTTGTTTTTTTGCCTCTAAAAGAAAAAGTAAAAGTATTTTTTTACCAATATTTTTGTTTGATGAGTAAAAAATAATAATAATTGTGTCATGAGCAAAATATTATGCGGTGGTCGTAGGACTCTATCTATCGCATATATGCTTTCAAGGGGCATCATAGTATAACTTTTGAGGTGAAGTAGGAAGGTAAACGACTAAGCGGAAAAAATAGAATTTTCGGTTATCTCTTTAATTAAAAACTGTGAGGCCCTAATTTTACGCTGAAAGGAGGTGCTTGTTCTTTGTAGGTCATTCAACTTATATAAAAAATGAGATTTAAGTTAAGAAATTATATTTAATCGTAAAAAAATTGGCATTTGTAATTACAGATAATAATTTAGAATATCTAGCGATTATTTACCCAATATATGTTAGATATACGGTCAAAGAAAAGGCCAAGTAAAAAAATAAGTATATACAAAAAATTATTTTTGAGGATAAAAACTAGGGAGAAACAAAGTAAAGTGAGCAGCCTCTCCCTCTTGTATAGCTTTATTTTTCTTTTCAAACAAAAACAGTAGAACGTAAAATGATTTTGAGGATATAATAGTTTGAGGGTTACATAAGCCCATGTGTCAATAAACAAACGTACAAATTTATGTTAGTGGCAATCATTTACTAAAACATTGAGGCTTTAAGATGTCAAACTCAAAGCAACTTACAACATTTCAGGTATCAATGAAAACAACAACATTTAAGCAAATCTGAGGTGGAGAGCCCCAACAATAAGATCATACCTGGAGAACACATGTTCACAAGAGTTGGTAGCAATCATCCATGCTCTCACACAGAGCCCTTCCAACATAAAATGGGAAAATTACTCTCTTTTTAACAATGTAAATATTTTGTATCAAGCTATTACTCCAAAAATATTATGATTTAGTCATACTCAAAATGTTACAGCGCACCACCTTGCCAACATTGCCAGGGTGTATAAATTATCTTTTACTCGGTTCTCTTTTCTTAATAATATTTATACAGTGGTTTTTAAAAAAAATCATAGCTTGAAGCCGCACTTTTTCTTTCGAAGCATAAATTTACATATAATGACTGAAAAAAGAGAAACATATCATGTCTTAAATTCAGAAGACTTGAATGATGAAATTATTTGAGCCCTAAAGGCCTCAGGCTGATTTGAGAAAGACCAAAGATAATAACTGCACAGAACACAAAAAAGGGAGTAATCTAAAGCCCAATAGCCAGTTTAATGGTCTAAATGCATAAATCATTCTAGTTAAAGCATGTTTTCTTAGGGTAATTATATGTTAAAGCAAAAAATAAATAGTTTTCTCTTCTACCAGTTTGAGCTCTTAGGATAAGTAGTTAGACGATTTAAGATTTACATGATATGAGAATCAAAAGGAAGGGTTCAAATCCTATTTATAATATGTGTCCGAAAAAATATTTATCTGTCTCACGTTGTATTCTATAAAATATTTGTCTCATGTTTATCTGTGCGTTTAGTCTTAAAATTTGCTTGTAAATTAGCTGTGTTTGTCCATGCTTTAGCCTTAAAATTTGCTTGCACACGAGGACTGTAGTAAAATATTAAGTGGTGGCTCCATCTTCGACCATCTACCATTTAGAGTTTTTGTCCATGATTTTAGATTTAAAATTTGCTTGTATATAATAAGGAGCGTAAATTTACTTGTTCATGAAGATGACTGTACTAAAATATTAAGTGGTGGTTCCATTTAGTAACAACTTGATCTTGACAAGAAGTTAGGCCATCTAACATTGGCAATTTTATAATGTAAGCACACACACTATGCAATGCATGTTTACAGGATAGTAGCCTTCGGCTAAGAAAACTTCTTGACCTTGAATTTTGAGTAGATTCACGGGGTTAGGAGTTATTAGGTAGCAAGAAGAGAAAGTAAACCATAAACACCATGAGGAGAGAAAATAGCCCTCAATACACGAGAATTATATAAAGTAGAATCAAGCAATAAAGGTTTAAGAAGGAGGTAGTGAATAGGTCTTTGGCAACATGCAACGCACCCAAGTCAAGTGTTCTGTTCGATGAGATGCTATTCTAAAAATCGAATTTGAATTCAACTGCTCTAAGAATAGGAGTAGTGACTGTTCCCCATTTGCGAGGACTATTGCAACTTGTGTACACATATTTCAGTATACACATAGTCAGTTGCCGCCAACTCGGAGTCTTTATATAATGACAAATGGAAGGCTTATGTTGATCGTCACAAGAAAAATATTCACGTTCATGTGAGTAACCTAGTGTAGGTATACTTCTCCAAAGATCAATACCCACCGGGTGCGCAAGTTGCGACCTTAAGAAACATGGTTCTCACGCTCTTTCTGAGAAGGTTGGTTCTACAGTGTGCAGCTTCCTAATGGTCGGTCAATTCACAACACTTTAAATGTCTCATATCTCCAACCTTTGGCGAATATGATGATTCAAACACAGTCGAGTTCTTTTCAAGAATGGGGAACTGATGCAGTACGACCAAGTTCGTCATCAACAACATAGTTAGAGAAAATTAAAGATGATTATTTCAAGAAAGTGGACCATCCTTAGTTCAACGTGTGTATGAAAGGAGAAAGAAGCCCAATTGATCTCCACTCCGTTCTAGATAGATGAATTATCTTTACTTTGTTATTTAAGTCTTAGCACACAAGTTATGCAGTCGTATCATATTAGTTGATTAGTTTGAGTATGCTATTCTAGTTGACTGAATCCGGTCATGTTTTAGTCTACATAATGAGTTTGTTTTCAATTAGGGTTAGAATTAGTCTCTGTATGTAGAGAAGTAAATAAAATGTCGGGTTTTTAAACATACTTTGGATGATTAAAGAACTCTCTATTCTGATTCAAGTTTTCTTGACTAAATTATTTACTCTTGTTTGCTGATCATTTTATTACTGTTTCTTTTCTTGAGACCAAGAAAACAATCAGTTGCCCCTTACAGGTTCTTGGGATCTATTTAGTTTAATAGATCATGAGAAGGTTCTTAGGATCTATTTAGTTTGATAGATTATGAGAAAAGAAAAGATTAAGAAAGAAACACAATAGAAAGAAAAATGAATTAAAATTTTTCATTTTTTTCTTAAAAATCTCGCTAGAAAGAAAGAAAATTTTAGAGCACCATTATCACTTTCCATTACAAAGCAGGACTTTTTATCAGCTTCACAATATGTTTTCACTCTCTTAAAATACCAAAATTTAGCAGCTACCAAAGTCCTACATACTCCGAATAGATTGCAACCAAAGGACAAAATGAAACAATAGGAAAGAGCCTAACCAAGCAAGTTGCATAGATGATATGTATGTCGGCCAATCTGAACACAAAATGCTCAACGAGTCCCGAGCTTCTTCCTTAGCACATCCATCACAGCTCCAAAATCGGCCTTCACCTGCACCGGCGGGTTGGAATACCGGCAAGCCATGTCGGGGATATCCTTGGAGTGATAATCAATCTTGGATTGGGTGAACTTCAACCCGTGCGCCGTGCTCACCACCACCGTTCGGTCATGAGGCCCGATCACACCACTCCTCCTGAGCTTCATCAGAGCCGACAGAGCTACGCCGGTGTGCGGGCAGATGAACATCCCGGTGAGGTCGGCCAGCGCGGTGGCATCCATGAGCTCCTCCTCGGTGGCTTCCTCCACCACCCCATTGCTGTTCCGGAGGGCAAACACGGCTCTGTCGATGGACACCGGGTCCCCTATCTGAATCGCGGAGGCGAAGGTGGTGTTGGCCTTGATGGGATTGAACTCCTTCCACCCCGACTTGTAGTAGAGGTAGAGCGGGTTGGCGTTGGCCGCCTGGGCGCAGACGAGGCGGGGCATCCGGTCGACGAGCCCCAACTCGTGGCACATCTTGAAGCCTTTGTAGAAGGCGTAGATGTTGCCGAGGTTGCCGCCGGGGACGATGACCCAATCCGGTACCTCCCAGTCGAACTGCTGCAAGATTTCAATGGCGGCCGTCTTCTGCCCTTCGAGCCTCAAGCTGTTGAGCGAGTTGGCGAGGTAGATAGGGAGCTCGCCTGTGACCTCCCGGATGAGGCGCATGCAGCCGTCGAAGTCGGTGTCGAGGCTGAGGACGAAGGCGCCGTTGGCGATGGGCTGGACGAGCTGGGCGATGGAGATGCGGTTGGCGGGGAGGAAGACGATGGCGGGGATGCCGGCGGAGGCGCAGTAGGCGGAGAGGGCGGCGGAGGTGTCGCCGGTGGAGGCGCAGCCGACGCCGAGGACGGGGCGGCCGATCTTGCGGAGGCGGTTCACCTGGCTGACCAACACCGTCATGCCCAGGTCCTTGAAGCTGCCGGTGTGGCTGATCCCGCAGTGCTTGACCCATAGATCGTTCATTTCCAGGTGCTCCTTCCCGAACCGCTCCGCCCAGAAGAGATTGGAGTTTCCCTCGAAGGCGGAGACGATATGGTCGCCGTCGATCTCCGGGAGCACCCACTCCTTCTTGCTCCACACGCCGGAACCGTAGGGCCAGGAGGTGCGGCCGACGCGGGAATCGAAGAGGGACTTCCAATAGTCGCCGTCGAAGCGGCGGAGGGCGGCCATGTCGTGCTCGACGTCGAGGAGGCCGCCGGAGCGGCTGCGGTAGATGACGTCGTCGAGGGAGTAGGACTCGCCGGTGGAGGTGGAGTCCGAGGGATCGAAGGGGACGTAGCGGGCGGAGAAGCCGTGGGAGGAGACGCAGTGGCGGGCCGCCTCTTGACGGATGCTCTCGTCGGCAGGGCGCTTGTGGTGCTTGTGGGCGTCGGTGGAGGCGTCGAGGGTGCAGGCGATGCGGGTGAGGGGAGGCGTCTGTTGGAATGGCGGAGATAGGTTTGGGGAAGCGGTGGGGCCGACGAACGGCAGCGTGGCGGCGGCGGCGGCCATCATTCTGGATGGGAGCGAAGTCTGAAAGGGGCGAGGGCTGTGATTTGTGACGAAGGAGGAGAAGCAATGGGCGGGCCAAAATCTATTTATTAAATATAAATACGAATAAAAAACATAAATACTTTAATTTTTTTGAACTAGTGAAAATTGTTTTTGAAAAAATAAAATTAATATTAGGTTATAAATGAAGTAATTTTATAAAAAATAATCCTGGTGGAAATCGTGAGAATTAAAAATGAATCCTCACGTGTGTTGGCTGTAAACGAGAAAAATAAAGTTACCATAAAAATATATTTTTCTCAGCGCGGCAGCCATTGTCTTCTAGTGCTTTTTCATTGTACCTCGTTTATATGCATAAGAACGATTCCAGATTATTAAATTATCTTTTTATGCCAAGTTTGATTTGAGTCTGCGAGTTTTATTAGATTGAGCTCAGGGTTTTGATGCTTATTTGACTTTCTTATTTCAATTTACATCTATAGCTTTCTTATTTCAATTTACATCTATGGTAACACCCCGTTTCGGCTCACCCGTGAACCGATCCGGAAATATCACCGGCGACCAGAACCGTTCGTTAATTTACTAGATTCGGTTAAGCCGACCTGGATCTACTCTCGGCGTCTCAAGATGGAGATGCAAATATGAAATGCATGAATGAGAATGATTGGGTTCTAACGGAGTCCTACATGCATGCTATGATGTACAAGCAAAATAAGACAAAACAACAAATGAGAAACCAAAAGAAAATATATACTATTTTATGAAAATACGATAACACATAACAATCTACCATGACATTAAATCATTATCTCATTCGTTTTTACCCGAGCCGAGTCTGAACTCCAAGGCTCCCTACTCATTCATATTTATCAGTTCGTTTCATAACAAGTAATTCATTCAAGCAAACACATCAAAATTATCATTTACATAACAATAACACACCATCATTATACATACGTTACACGCGGCAGGTACATGTGTGCGCGGTTCCGTGCTGCTCCTCCGCAGTCCGACAGCTTTCATCGCTCGCATTCCTCACCTACATATATATAGAAAAACCGTCAGTAACGAGTGTTACCAGCCCGGAAAATAACTAATATCAATCTGGCATAGGAGAGCAAACTCTCCTGTTGAATCAAAACCATATACTTCCTCAAGAACTCTCATCAGGGCACATACGGGAGCCGTCGCCCTCGGGTCGACAGCGTCCCCCTTTCTTTCTCATTCTCATACCTTGGTCATTTCTCTATCGCTTCTCGCATCAAATTTCATTCCTTACCGCCCTCTGCACCTTCCATATTACTCCTGGCCTTGAGCACAAAGGCCGAGCACTCTCAGGCAGTCGCCTTCAGTACCCTTTGAACCACAAGTCTAGACATGCGCTGCATTGCAGTACCCATAAACCTCCACACTTCTCCGGGTTTGAGGAACTCAAAGGTGGAGTTGTCCGGATCCTTCGGGAACGAAGTGGGTTCTCCCCAGCTCCAGAGCCCGCTCTTCCGAGCACACGCCCTATCTGAAGACGTGGCCGCAAGTACCCCTCATCCCATCTCTCACCGAAAACACGAAAACTATACATATATAGGCCTGGGTTGGGATTTATACAATAGGCCCAAAGGCATCGTGAGCTGGATCTGAAGTTCGAAAACAAACTCGAGGGATCTCATCCTCGAGGGTTATTAATCCAAAATAAAACTGTTGGCTAAATGGCCCGAGTTAAGTGGGATCCGATAAAACGCCACTTAACTCGTCCTGCACATGATAAATCAAATATACAATAGAGTAGCATAAAACAGAGAACGAGTCCTAAACGGACCTGGTAGAAGCTCCAAACGGGTCCACGCGCCTAGGCGGCGAGCTCCTACACCGTACCTACACAATCAGGCTAAAAACTAACGCCCGCATGATGAATCACACATCCTATAGCATGCACACACAATCAACACAATCACGCATCAATCATCACACATCAACCTATATCAATTCTAGCAAGTCTACTTAGGCTAGTTTGCATTAGATCATGATCATTACCTAGTTACCCTAATTAGTTTCTTAGTCTCCATTTTTTAACACCACTCAATCAAACAAATTTCATATTTTATCCTTAATCAAATCTACATTTATATATATTATTATAACACACAATTCACCAATCCTAGCATGAAATTCTAATAACCAATACTTTCAAATAATTAAGTTAAAATAAATTATACCTCGCGTCGTCGAAAATCGGCGACAGTTAGGGTTTCCGTTTCGTGGCTCGAAACTCGAATTCGGCACCTAGCGGTGTCCGAAGTCCGATCAGATTGGATCGAGTGCGTTCGGCGGATGATCCGGCGAATTTCCCGCGAATCCAATTTTCCGGCAGTTCCGGCAGTTTTCGGCGAGTGTCGGCGATTTTCCGGTAGATTCAGGCGGTTTTCCGGCGATGATTCGGGACGGGGCAATCAGGGGGTCTATCGGCACCAGCTCGACGAGCTTGGTCCAATGGTGGTGTCAAACAGGGTAGCTGGGGCGGCGATGGCCATCGGCGGCGGCGTCGAAAATGGGTGGCGGCGGCGGCGTGCTTCAATCGGCGCTACGGCCGGCCTCGACGGCGGTCGGGATGGTGGGGAAATGTCAGCGATGGCGAGAGGGTGGTCGTCGGGGTAACAGCGGCGGCAGAGAAGCCTGGAAGGTGGCGAATCGCCGAGGGAGCGCATCACAACTCGTGGGGCGACTCCGGCGTCGTGGCGGCGAGGCGGTGGCCGGGGTGGGTCGTGGCGGCACGACGACTGCACGGCGGGGCGGGGCAGTGTTGATCGGCGGTTGTACGATGTTGGCGGCGACGAGCATGAGGGGTGGCGGCGGCTAGGGTTTTGGAAGGGGAAGTGTCGGGAATGGAGAATATACTCCAGTGGCAGTTTCGTAAATAAGTATTGACTCGATTCCTACTCGAGTCAAAATAATAACTAGTTCATAATAAATTTTAAAAGAAATCTAAAAATATGGAAAAATCCCATAAAATAAAACAAACACAATCAATACGATAAAATAAAAATAGCAATCAATACTGTATACCTCCATATACTTGATAACCCATTTTTCATTATCTTTTAGACGTTATCATCATACACTTGAGCATACATGACCCTTATCGCTCATAATTCACGGCTGGCCTCAACTCAGCTCGCGGTCCATGAAGCTGACTCGACTCGAATCGACGGTTGAACCGAATGGTTCTGTAAAACCCGTGATTCGAGTCAGGGTTTTACGTTACCGAACCAGTCGGTTCGACCGTTGGTTCGAGTCGAGTCAGTTTCATGAACCGCGTGCTGAGTTGAGACCAGCCGTGATTTATGAGCGATGAGAGTCAGGTGTACCTGAATATATGATGATAACGTCGAGAAGATGGTGAGATACGAGTTATCTGAATATATGAAAGTATGCAGTATTTTTTTCTTTTTATATGTTTGATCGTAGAAATAGTTTTAGGCCGAATGACGAATTAGGACGCGTTGGATTATATTCGGGTGGGTTATTAGTTATAGAGCATGCCATTTGGATGTTGTTGTGTTTGTTTTATTTTATGTGATTTTTCCATATTTTTCTAGATTTTTTTTAGAATTTATTACGAACTAGTTATTATTTTGACTCGAGTAGGAATCGAGTCAATACTTAATTACGAAACTGCCACTACAACACTTTTTTCTCCCTCCCGAACCTTCTTCCACCCAAACCCTCGCCGCCACTGTGGTGTGCTGCCGCCGCCGATCGTCGCCGCCCCGCCCCGTCGTGCCGTCGCCGTGCCGCCACGACCGACCCCGGCCACGGCCACCGTCTCGCCGCCACGACGCCGGAAATCGACCCACGAAACCACCTCGGCCGCCGCCACTTCGGGCCGGATTCCGCCGCCATCCGGGCCGCGCCGCCGCCGGTGTGACCCCGACGACCACCCCCTCGACGTCGCCGACGTTTCCCCCATCGTCCCGACCACCGTCGAGGCCGGCCGGAGCCTCGATCGGAGAACGCCGCCACCGCCGCCCATTTTCGACGCCGCCGTCGACGGCCATCGCCGCCTCGGCTACCCTGTTTGACACCACCATTGGACCGAGCTCGTCGAGCTGGTGCCGATAGACCCCCTGATTGCCCCGTCCCAAATCATCGCCGGAAAACCGTCGGAATCCGCCGGAAAACCGCCGACACTCGCCGGAAAACCGCCGGAACCGCCGGAAATTGGATTTGTGGGAAATTCGCCGGATCATCCGCCGAACGCACCCGGTCCAATCTGATCGGACTTCGGACGCCGCTAGGTGCCGAATTCGAGTTTCGAGCCACGAAACGGAAACCCTAGCCGTCGCCAATTTTCGACGACGCGAGGTATAATTTATTTTAATTTAATTATTTGAAAGTTTTGATTATTAGAATTGCATGCTAGGATTGGTGAATTGTGTGTTATAATAATATATATAAATGTAGATTTGATTAAGGATAAAAATATGAAATTTGTTTGATTGTGTGGTGTTAAAAATAGAAGTTATGAAACTAATTAGGGTTATTAAGTAATAATCATGATCTAATCAAACTAGCTTAAGTAGACTCGCTAGAATTGATATAGGTTGATGTGTGTTGATTGATGCGTGATTGTGTTGATTGTGTGTGTATGCTATAGGATGTGTGATTCATCATGCGGGCGTTAGTTTTTAGCTTGATTGTGTAGGTACGGTGTAGGAGCTCGCCGCCTAGGCGCGTGGACCCGTTTGGAGCTTCTACCAGGTCCGTTTAGGACTCGTTCTCTGATTTACGCTACTCTCTTGTGTATTTGATTTATTATGTGCATGACGAGTTAAGTGGCGTTTTATCGAATCCCACTTAACTCGGGCCATTTAGCCAACGATTTTCTGGATTAATAACCCTCGAGGATGAGATCCCTCGAATTTGTTTTCGAACTTCAGATCCAGCTCACGTTGCCTTCGGGCCTATTGTATAAATCCCAACCCAGACCTATATATATGTATAGTTTTCGTGTTTTGGTGAGAGACTGAATGAGGGAAATCCGACTACCGTGCTATGCGAGCGGGCACGTGTGTGTCGACAGTGGGCTCTGGAATGGTGTGCGGGCCGTTTCATTTCCGAGGGATCCTGACAACTCCACCTTTGAGTTCCTCAAACCCGGAGAAGTGTGGAGGTTCACGGGTACTGCATTGCAGCGCATGTCTAGACTTGTGGTTTCAAAGGGTACTGAAGGCGACTGCCTGAGAGTACTCGGCCTTCGTGCTCATGGCCAGGAGTAATATGGAAGGTGCAGAGGGCGGAAAGGAATGAGATTTGACGCGAGAAGCAATAGAGAAATGGCCGAGGCATGAGAATGTGAAAGATAGGGGGACGCTGTCGACCCGAGGGCGACGGCTCCCGTACGTGCCCTGATGAGAGTTCTTGAGGAAGTATATGGTTTTCATTCAACAGGAGAGTTTGCTCTCCTGTGCCAGATTGATATTAGTTATTTTCTGGGCCGGTAACACTCGTTACTGACGGTTTTTCTATATATATGTAGGTGAGGAATGCGAGCGATGAAAGCTGTCGGGACTGCGGAGGAGCAGCACGGAACCGCGCACACATGTACCTGCCGCGTGTAACGTATAATGACGGTGTGTTATTGCTACGTGAATGATAATTTTGATGTGTTTGTTTAGATAAATTGCTTGTTTTGAAATGAATGGATAAATGTGAATGAGTAGTGAGTTTGGAGTTCAGGCTCGGTTCAATTGAAACGAAGGAGATAATGATGAATGCTACGATAGATTATCATGTTTTACCGTATTTTCATAAAATAGTATATATTTTCTTTTGGTTTCTCATTTATTATTTTATCTTGTCTTTGCTTGCACGTCATGGCATGTATGTAGGACTCCGTTAGAACCCACGCATCCCATCCATGCATTTCATGTTTGCATCTCCATCTTAAAACGCCGAGAGTAGATCCTGGACGGCTTAACCGAACCCAGTAGATTAGCGAACGGTTCGGTCGCCGGTGACATTCCCGGGTCGGTTCGCGGGTGAGCCGAAATGGGTTGTTACAGGTTCACTCCCGTAAAACTCTGACTCGAGTCACGGGTTTTACATCTATAGAGTTACTTTTAAGTATCGAGTAAGTTTTGCCTACGTGGGCCCTCGCTTAACCTATTTTGGGCAACCGTCGACTCTAATCTGCCTCTGGCTACCGGATTGGTACCATAGTGGCTACCTTGTAGTCGGCTATCTATCCAAGTGCACCGACGCCGCTATAATAGCGACAGGGCCATTTTTATCAAGTCCACTTTCTGGTGCTGGCGAGCCACCTACAATGAGGCCGACTATCCAAATCAACTCCTCCCACCACGACCATCATTTAGAGACCACCCTCAATCTCCGTCATGGCAACAATCGCTGTTGGCTACTCCCACTTTCTTGAAGGCGTTTCTGTCCATTTCCGGTTATTTCTTGGCTAGTCGCTGGCCAAACACCATCAATTATCACCCCAAACACGTTCCTCTCGTTGCAGCCGATATTTTGAGACATACCACAACCATTGTTGTGACTGGGATCATTGCTCCCAAAGGCTATTTCCCACTTTTCAGTCATTTTTCAGCTAGCCAGCAGCCAAACATTGTCAATCGCCACCACCACCATGTTCCCCATCACCTGGGCTGTTGATCCCATCCGACAATGACCCCAACCTCACCGATGTTGGTAATTTTCGACGACGGGGACCGTTGGCCCTTTTGGTGCATGTTTACCCCGTTCGCGTCTGCCCAGCTCACGATAGTGTCCACCCCATCTAGTTCGGTTCATATCCATCGGGTTGCTCGAGCCCGTGCTCGTGTCTAGTTACTCGGCCGAGCAATTGAGTCTGGCCCATTCAGTCCAACCAGCTAGTTGACTTTGCCAAGTTGACTTGATTCGGCTCAACTAATTGACACACCAGCCCTGTTTTGGCTCATTTTTATCCATTTTTAACCGTTTTCGATAATTTGAAACTCACTACGTTAGTTTAGATGTATATTCATATATTTTGACATATGTTGATGATATATGTACTTATTAATATTAATCTTATTCATATTTATTAAATGTATTTATTTATTTATTTGATGCACATATGTTATTATTTATTTTTGCTTAATTATATATTCATGTATTTGATAGCTATACTATTATTATTCATAATTAATTGATATTAACTATTAATTAATTAATTAATATATTTATTAATTTACTTGCATATGTGCTATTATTTACTCGTGTTTAGCTACACCTTTATATAGTATAATTATGTTATTATTTTATGATTAGTTTATTATTTATTTTTATGTATTTATTATTTTATCTATTTATTCAAGAGTTTATTTAGTTATTGTTTGTTTATCGTTTATCATGTTTCGATTTGTTGCCACATGTTTAGTTGTTTATTTATTTGTTTTGCATTGTTCGTAATTGAGTTTATGTTATTGTTGATGTGAGCACACACCACGACCATGCATCATATAGAGTTAGTCTTTTACTTAGCATTGAGTTTTGATGTAAGTTTCAGAATCCAAGCTTGTCGTAGATGTGTCGATGCACTTGGAGCTTAGACCATTGGTCTAGGGGTGGGCATCGGTCGGACGAGACATCGAACAAGGTGTTGTCTGCGTCTGTCCAAATTTGTGTCAGACAAAACTTGTTTGACTGAGTCATTGTCTGTGTTGTTCATCGGGCCCAAACAGTGTTCGTTGACAGTTCGAAATTAAAATCTTACCCTAACAAGTAATGTTCACGGAGCCCCTCACACCCCCTGTCATTGCATGAGGACCACCTCCATCGCTCTGCACGCTACCTGCGTGCCCCTCCGCCACAGCCTGCGGACCCCTCGACCACCACCTGTACACACCTCGGCCGTCGCTTGCGTGCCCCTCGGCTGCGCTCTGTGTACCTCCCTCTACAGTCCTGCTAAGCGCAAACCACGTTGCTACCGATGACCATGGATCACTCTGGTGCCGCTGACCTCACTGCCCTCCTACTTTCCTCTCCTTGTGTTTGGACTCTGTTTGGATTGTGTTTGGATAACTAGAATGTGAAAATATATTGTGTTTGGATTGTGTTTTAGATATTTATTGTTATAAATATATATTGTTTGTTGTTCTAAGGGTGACCTCTATTGTACTTTTAGAGGAGGTTCTGTCCATTTCGTTTTCAAAATAAATATTTCTTTTGAACTTTTCGTTTATTTGGTTTGTTTGTTTATTTGTTTGCACATCATGGCATGTATGTAAGACAACGTTAGAACCCAAACATCTCATCCATGTTTTGCATATGACATCACCATTTTAAGACGTCGAGGGTAGATTCAGGGTCGGCTTAGCCGAATCAACTAGATTAGTGAATGGTTCGGTTGCTGATAATATTTCTGGGTCGGTTCATGGGCAAACCAAAATGGGGTGTTATAGGAGTGGTATCAAAGCTGACTATTAGTTGATTAAGATGGTAGATGTATTACACGTTATATGTGTGCAAAAGCTGCTCCGAGCATAACAGATAGGTATTTTTCTATCTTAATATTTTTGGTTTACAGATTTTCTTACCAAACAGTGGTGTGATAGGGTGAGCAGAATAGAGTAGGTAATACCAAGAGGATGGTGAACCAGACTCGTAGGACGTAGATCAGGGCCTCATCCCTTCCATTGCCTAAACAGGATAGTCCCAACCATAGTCACAGTGACACAACCTCTAGTCAACCGAGGACCACAATGCCACGAGAAGAGGTCAGTGTGTCAGATAGTCGACGCAATGAGAGTCGTCACTGAGACAGTCGTCGTGGCAATCACCGCAGCAAAAGCAGTAGGCAAAAGAGAGATGTAGCGATTACTAGGTTAGCTGAAGTTCAGATACATATGCAACAAAACTAAGAGGAATTCAGGAGAGAGCTCAGGCAGATAACTCTTTCGGTAGCCAGAATTGAGAAAAGGTCAGTAGTAGATGAAGAGGCACGAAGAGAGCCAGCTATTCCCATGGGCCCTCCCTGCCGCCTCCTCCTCCACCGCTGCAACAGAGGGCTACTTCAACAACGGCTCCTCTAATTGACCCATTGCAGACTGCAGGTGGAAGTGGAGCTGCAGGATGTGATAGTGTACCAGCAGGTACAGGACCACAATTTCCATAGTATGAGGTAAAACCCATGACTCGAGTCAGAGTTTTACATTAGTGAACCAGTCGGTTCAACCATTGATTCGAGTCGAGTCAGCTTCATGAACTGCGTGCTAAGTTGAGGCCACCCGTGAGTTATGAGCGATGAGGGTCAGGTGTACCTGAATATATGATGATAATGTCGGAAAGATGGTGAGAAATGAGTTATCAAAATATATGAAACTATGCAGTATATTTTTTATGTATTTGATCGTATAATTATTTTTAGGTCGAATAACACATTATAGGGCAGTTTGGGTGGGTTATTAGTTATAGAACATGTCATTGTGGTGTTATGGTGTGTAATATATTTTATGGAATTTTCCCTATTTTTCTGGATTTTCTTTTAGAATTTATTATAAGTTAGTTATTATTTTTGACTCGAATCAGAGTCGAGTCAAATTTTATTTATGATATTGCCACTGAACTATTTCTTCTCTCCCTTGTCACTTTCTTCGCCTCCAAACCCTATCGCCACCGCCCCTATGTTCGTTACTGCAGCTGATGCCGCCCTGTCATCGATCGATGCGCCAAGCACCACCGCACTATCGTCGTGCCACCCAAGCATCCCCAGCTACCGTCAGGCCTCCACGATGCTAGATTGCCACGGCCTAGCACCGCCATCCAGTTGCCGGTCCCGCCGCCGGCGACCATCGCCACCGCCATCTAGTGGTCGCCTTGACATCTTTGACCCTCCTGCGACCTTCCCCGACCAAAGTGGAGCTCAGCGCCACCCACATTGGCCAGATCTCCACACCCCACCTGCTGCCTCTATTTTGACATTTTTGGGTGAGCAGTGACCTCCGCCGACCACGTCAACTTCGTAGACGCATCGGGCTCGCCGAGCCGGTGCCAATGATACCCCATACCACCACTATTCTACCAGTAACCGCTGCCAGTAACTGTCGCCAGAAAAATGCTAGAAAGCCGCTAGAAAACCATCGAAACTCGCCGAAAAACCTGATTCGCTGGAATTTGCCGGATCTTCTGCCGAACTCATCCAGTCGAACCCGATCAAACTTTGGGTGTCGCCAAGTGCCAAATTCGAGCTCCGAGATGAGCGACAAAACCCTAGCTGTCATCGATTGCTAACGACGAGAGGTATAATTACCTACGATTTAATTATTAAAAATTGATAATTATTAGCACAACATGCTAGGATTGATTGTTTGATTTGATGAATGTCTATTTGTGAATGAAGTGATGATTTGCACGATTTGCTTGATAGTGAATGGATGTTAGTGATTTAGTTAGGTAAATTAAATTTGAGCATGCTAATCGACTATAACGTAACATAGAAAAAACATAATAAAATTGGTATGAATAAGATGAGTTAAAATTATTTTTACACTAATGATTGTTGATTGTGATGGACGATGATTGTGTTGTGAGTGTGATGTTCATGTTAAGTTCATGCATCATTCAATTAGTGGGCATTAGCTTTTAGTTGATGTGTAGGTACGGAGTAGGAGCTCGCCGCCTAGGCGTGTGGACACACTTGGAGCTTCTATTAGGTCCATTTAGGACTCGCTCTCGATTTATTGTCTCATTCTATCGGGTTTTGTTTAGAACAGGAAAGAGGACGTGTCGAATGGTGGATTTATCTTATCCCACTCCACAAGGGCCATTTAGTCGATCGTATTTTTTGGATTAATAACCCTCAAGGATGAGATCCCTCGAGTATGTTTTCAAAACTCAGATCCAGCTCACGATGCCTTTGGGCCTATTTTACTAAATTCCCTACCCAAGACTATGTATATGTAGTTTTCACGCTTTCAGTGAGATGTGTGATGAGGGAAATCGACGGCCACATCTTGAGATAGGACGTGTGTTTGTCAAAGCGGGCTCTAGAATTGGTGAGCATCCACTCCATTCTCGAGGGATCCTGACAACTCCACCTTTGAGCTCCTCAAACTCAGAGAAGTGTGGAGGTTTACGGATACTGTTATGCAGCACATGTGTAGACTTGTGGCGAAAAAGCATATTGAAGGTGCATGTCTGAGTGTAAAACCCACGATTCGAGTCAGGGTTTTATATTCAGAACCGGTTGGTTCGACCGTTATTTTCGAGTCGAGTCAGTTTCAGAACACGTGTACTGAGCCGACGCCGGTCTCGTGTATGAGCCATGAGGGTCATGTGTACCCAAGTATATGATGATAACGTCATGAACACAGCAGAAAAGAATGAGTTATCAGAATATATGAGAGTATGCAGTTCATTATTTTTATTATGATATATAATGGATCGTAGAATTAGATTTAGGCCGTTTATCGCGTTAGGACGCGTTACGGGCATTTTGGGTGGGTTGATAGTTCTAGAGCATATCATTACGATGTTTGGTATTTGTTTGATTTTACGGGATTTTTCCCGATTTTTATGAATTTTTTTAGGATTTAATACGACTTAGTTATTATACTTGACTCGAGTCGGAGACGAGTCAAGTAATATTTACGAGTTTGCCACCACACACACCCTCGACCTTTCCTTTCTTCTTCCCCAAACCCTCGCCCGCGCCGCCCCTGTTCGCGCGCCACCGCCGCCACGGCCGACGCCGCCTGGCCGCCGATCGACGCCGCCCAGCCCGGCCACGGCGTCGCCCTGCCGCCCCGACCAGGTCCGGCCCCCATCGGACCGCCGCGATGCGAGGAAGCCACGCCGTGCGCCCGCGTTGCGCTTCCGTCGCCGATCCCGCCGCCGGCGACCAGCGCCGCCGCGATCGGTCGGTCGCCTTAGCACCCTCAGCCTTCCAGCGACCTTCCCCGACTAGAACGGAGGCCGTCGCCACCGTGGCCGGCCGGATCTAGCGACCCATCGCCGCCGGCTCTGTTTTGCCATTTTCCGGCGAGCCGCCACCTCCATTGGCCACGCTGAGGTCATAGATGAGTCGGGCTCGCCGAGCCGGTTCCAAGGGTACCCAACACGACCACTTTCCGGCTAGTAGACGCCGCCGGCGATTGTCGCCGGAAAACTACCGGAAGCCGCCGGAAAACCGCCAGTAGCTGCCGGAAAACCGCCGGAAAATCGGAATTTCTGGAATTCGCTGGAATTCACCGGATCTTCCGCGGAGCTCACCCAGTTAGACTCGATCGAACGTCGGACGCCGAGGAGCGCCGAATTCGAGCTCCGAGACGCGCGACGGAACCCTAGCCGTCGCCGATTGCCGACGACGTGAGGTATAATTACCTCCGATTTGATTATTTAAAATTGATGATGATTGTTAGCACAACATGCTAGGATTGATTTATGATGTGATTGATAGTGCATGGAGGATAAGTGATGAAGTGATAAGTTACATGATGTGATTGATAGTTCATGGAGGTTAAGTGATTTAATGAAGTAAGTAAATTGAGCATGATAATCGTGTATGATGTAACTTAGGAAAAATACAATAAAATTGTCATGAATAGGATGAGTTAGAGTTATTTTCATATTTATGGTTATTTGACGATTGATGATTTTGTGTTTAATTGTGTTGAGTTGATGCATCATTTAGTTAGCGGGCGTTAGTATTTAGTTTTGATGTGTAGGTACGGAATAGGAGCTCGCCGCCTAGGCGCGATGACACGCTTGGAGCTTCTACCAGGTCCGTTTAGGACTCGTCTCTGATTTACTCTTTCTATTGTATGTTTAATTTATTGCCTGCAGGACGGGTTAAGTGGCGTTTTATCGGATCCCACTTAACTCGGGCCATTTAACAGAACATTTTCCGGATTAATAACCCCTCGAGGATGAGATCCCTCGAGGTTGATTTCGAAAACAAGATCCACCAAAAGTTGCCTTCGGGCCTATTATATAACTCCCTACCCAAGCCTATATATATATATAGTTTTCGCGTTTCTGTGAGACGAGAGATGGAGAAATCGACTGCACGTACCATGCAGAGGATGCCGTGACAGTCAAAGCGGGCTCTGGATTAGTGCCAGCGGACTGTTCCATTCCCGAGGGATCCTGACAACTCCGCGTTTGAGTTCCTCACACCCGGAGAACGTGGAGGTTTACGGGTACTGTTTAGTACAGCGCATGTCCGGACTTGTGGTTCAAAGGGTACTAAAGGCGACTGCCTGAGAGTACTCGGCCTTCGTGCTCAAGGCCAGGAGAAATATGGAGGTAAGGAGAGGGCTTAGGATAAAGTTTCATGAGAAGTACTGAAAAGAAGTGCTGAGAGCGGCACAGTACCAGCAGCAGATCAGTAAGTTCGGGATGCTACCGGGTCTGCAGCCCAGTGGCTCCTCAGTAGTGCCCTTCAGAGTGTTCACGTGGAGTATATGATGTTTTCTTTCATATGAGAGTTTGCTCTCATAGCCAGCTTGTTATAGTTATTTTATTTTCCGGACCAGTAACACTTGTTACTGACGTGTTTTTATACTATATGTAGGTAATAATCACGAGTTGGAGGAGCCAGCTTGGACGGAGGAGCAATGAGGTCTTGTACACACATACATGTTAGATTTCTGAATGTTTAATATTGTGTTATTATGTTATTATATTGTGAATGACATGTTCAAATGCATGAGACATGATAGAATGTGAACATGATCAGAGATGCGCAGCGGAAGCGTGGTGGGTTGAAACCCCAGCTTCAGAATGAATTCATAAGATGTTAGATTTTGTGTGAATGAAATTATGGATGCATGTGTATACATTTATATATATATATATATATATATATAATTTTATTGACAGGGTGGGCCCATAATTGCACTTTTAGGGGAGACCCTGTATGTTTTATTTCAGAATTTTTATCGTAATTGTAATGATGTGAAATTTAGGTTGCGTGTCATCCATGTAGTATCATGTTAGGGTTTTAAGCATTTATCCATGCATGACAAGTCGTATCTACATCTTAAGACGCCGAGATTGGATCCGTATGAGTTAGGTTCGGGTTAGCCGACCTAACCGGGGCCTGTAACATGCCGGTTCGGTTCACGAGTGTGAACCAGATTTGGGGTGTTACACTGAGAGTACTCGGCCTCTGTACTCAGGGTACAGGCCAAGAGTAATGCAGAAGGATGTAGAGGGCTGAGAGGAAAGAGAATGATTTTCTCGCGTAGAGGGATAGTTTAAATGGCCAAGGAAATAGAATGTTATGGAAAGAGAATGATATGGAAAGTGGATACTACTTCCTGAGGTCGACGACTCCTATTATTGCCCTTATGAGAATTCTTGAGGAAGTATATGAGGTTAGCTCTCTTGTTTCAAATTGATATTTGTTATTTCTGGACTGGTAAGGCTTGTTACTAACATCTTTTTATTATGTATGTAGGTGAGAACCGCGTAGAATGAGCATTATCAGGACTATAGAGGAGCAGCACAAAAATCGTGCACACATGTACCTATCGAGTGTATGTAATGATGATGATGTGTATTGAACTGTGTAGATGAATTTGATAAGCTATTCTGTGAATTTATTGCAAATATTCTACGTGTGAATGAAAATGGAAAATGAAAAACGAACAGGGTGAGCTACAGAGAGGATAACTAGAATGTGAAAATATCCTGTGTTTGGATTGTCTTTTTGATATTTATTGTTATAAATATATACTGTTTGTTGTTGGCAGGGCGGCCTCTATTGCACTTTTAGAGGAGGCTCTGTCCGTTTCACTTTCAAAATAGATATTTCTTTTGAACTTTTCGTTTATTTGGTTTATTTGTTTAATTGTTTGCACATCATGGCATGCATGTAAGACAACGTTAGAACCCAAACATCTCATCCATGTTTTGCATGTGACATCATCATCTTAAGACGCCAAGGGTAGATTCGGGTCGGCTTAACCGAATTAGCGAATGGTTCAGTCGCCGGTGACATTCCAGGTCAGTTCATGGGTGAACCAAAACTGGGTGTTACACTCCCGATCGTGATCATGCAGCTTGTGTTGTTTGGGCTCTACTTGCTGATCAGGTGCTTGGTGACTAGGTTTGCTTTGTAGGGATGGAAGGATCGGCAAAACCCCATGCCCCAGTGGAGGTCCGATGTCATGTGGATTACTCAGATTTGCTCCATATGAGTGCTATTTTGCTTCGGGTATGTGAAAATTGTATCTTTTTAATGTTCTTTGCTATTGGGGAAATTGAGGATTTTGCATTGTTTTCATATGAATGTTTACTCATGTGTGTGGAGTTGAATCCATTCTTATTTGTTTGTGCTTAACAAGATGCTTGGGAATATGTTAAAACACTCTCATTGAGATATGAATAAGAATTACTTTTATCTTTGTTCCATGTTAGTCATTTTTGTTATTTTAGATATTAAATATCAACTTCATGTATAAACTTAATTAATTTTATTGTATATTGTGTTTTGAAATTTTCATAAAATATAATATTAGCTTCACAAATGTTGAAGGCATTATGTTATTGATATAAAATATTGGACACTCGGTCAGCCGTTCAGTCGAACAAAGAAATGTCCATGCTTGGTTTGTTTTAATTTGGTCGAATTTGATCAGTTAAATTCGGTCGGACATGCTTCAGACTCGGTCAGACTCGATAATTTGGACATCCGCGCCCACCCCTACATAGGTCCGTTATGACTCTTTTCAGATTTATCACCGACTCTATTATCGATTTGATTTTAGATCGTATGACGTGATAAATGGCTATTTTATCGAACCTCACTTAACATGAGTCATCTAGGCATATTTTACTTCTGTGACTAATGACCCTCAAGGATGCAATCCCTCAAGTTATTTTCGAACTTAATTCCACCTCACGTTGTGTTCAGACCTACTTATAAAATTCCTTTCTCAGCCCTATATATAATTTTTAATGAGCTTTCAGTGAGCCGAGAGTTAGGGAATTTAACCTCGCGTATACACAGGTCACAACAGGCTTTGGATTAGTAAGAGGGTTGTTCCATTGTCCAAGGATCCTGACATCTTTGCGTCTTGAGCTTTCTCACACCCAAAGGCATGAGTAGACAGGTACTATTGTGTACAACGCATGTTTAGACTTGTGGTATCAAAGAGTACTCAAGATGACTACATGAGAGTACTTAGTCATTGTGCTTTTGGATAGGAGTTATATGGAGGTTTGAAGAGGGCTTGGGATCATGATGCTTGTCGAGAGAGGCATTTGCTCGAGAGTGGGATTTAGTTTGGGACGCTATTGAGTCTGTAGCTTGATGACTCCTCAGTAAATGCCCTTTGAGTGTTCACATGTAGATTATATATATGATTTTCTTTCCTCGTGGAATATCAGATTCTACTTACCGGTTTGTATTAGTCATTTCCGAACCATTAATATTCATTGTTGATATTTTTCTTATTATGTATGTAGGTATTGTGTTCATGTGCATTGAGTCGACTTTATTGGAAGGACAAATAGATGCTACACACACTTGTGCTCAGTGCACCATTGTTTTCTTTCATGTTTTTATCTATGCTTGATGTGTTTTTATTAATATTTAGTAATGTCTTCCACTCTCCAAACGCCAAAAAGGTTGTTTCGATTTAATTATTGTTCAAGTCTCACAGATTAATTAATTTAAACATGACTCGATTCGTTCGTAATAATTCTGATTCGGTTCTTAAGTGAACCAATATTATTTTATATATGTTTTCTATTTTTAATTTAATTTTTCAAACAGTTGAGAATTTTAAAATAAAATATAATTTTAGAGGATGATTAATATTTGTATTTATTTATATTTATAAAATCCAATTAAATATTAATACTGTATCCAAAAACTATATTAGTCCATTAAACTACATTTTGTACCGCCCACCCAAATACCACACCAACACAATAGAAAGCTAAACCTCTGATAACAAAGATAATGAAAATATTAGTCCCTCCCATTAATTAAAACATAATTCTTAATGTTGTTTGACATTGACCACAGCTTTAAATACTGTACGTGATCATATTGAATTTTTAGATAGTTAAAAATGTATACCCCAAATCTAGCTCACTTGCGAACCAAACTGTAATGTTACGGGTCACCCGATTAAGTCGGTTAACTTAAACCTAACTCAAATGAATCTATTATAGGTGTCTTAAGATGAAAGATAATTATCGTTATGCATGCATGATATACAATAGACCCTAACAAGATACTACATGAATGACATGACAACAATCACACTCAAAACCAATTATTTCAATTACGGTAAAATCAATAAAATTTCTAATGGACACGAGTTTCTCCAAAATGTGCAATAAGTAGCCAACCTGTCAAAAACAACACTCTATAAATATATCACCAAACCATCCAAAATTTTCATTTCATACCATATTAAAATATTATCAACAAAATCCTTTTATATCAATTAGGTCTTGACCCATCTGTTTATCTTATCATTCATAGTTATCATATTCATAAATTCATATTCCTAAATTGAGTCTTGACCTATTCTGTTGATCTCATCTATCACATTGGTCAGAGCATTCTTAATAATTTTAAGTCATTTCAGTATCATTCAACATGTCACATCATAATACATCATAACCAAAATCATACATCATATCAAACACATATCACATCAAATTTGTGTCTGTGCGCATAGTAGTCATAGTTCCTCTGTCCACATATGAGACTTCTGCTTCTTAACAACATATATAATAAAAAGTAGTCATTAACCTGTTACTTGTTCAGAGATAATTATAACCCACTAACAAGTGAGAGTTGTGTAACACCCCATTTCGGCTCACCGGTAAACCGACTGAGAAATGTCACCGGCGACCGAACCGTTCGCTAATCTACTAGGTTCGGTTAAGCCGACCCGGATCTGCCCTCGGTGTCTCAAGATGGAGATGCAAACATGAAATGCATGGATGGGATGTGTGGGTTCTAACGTAGTCCTACATGCATGCTATGATGTGCAAGCAAAACAAAACCATGCAACAGCAAGAAATTTTAATTCAAAATTCATTAATTTTTACGGAAAAACGGACAGAATCTCCCCTAAAAGTACAATAGGGGCCAACCTGTCCACAACAAGGGTATATAAATATTTTATCAAAATACGATAAAACATGACAATCTACCGTAGCATTCATCAATATCTCATTTGTTTTCATCTGAGCCAAGTCTGAACTCTAAGGCTTCCTACTCATTCACAATTATCCATTCGTTTCATAATAAGCAATTCATCAAGACAAAAACATCCTAATTATCATTCACACAGTATTAACACACCATCATTATACATTACACGCGGCAGGTACATGTGTGCAAGGTTCTGTGCTGCTCCTCCGCAGTCCCGACAGCTTTCATCCCTCGCATTTCTCACCTACATATATATAGAAAAACCGTCAGTAACGAGTGTTACCGGCCCGGAAAATAACTAGTATCAAACTGGAACATGAGAGCAAACTCTCATGGAAAGCAAACCATCATATATCTTCCTCAAGAACTCTCATAAGGGCAACTATAGAGGAGCCGTCGAGCAGCTGACTCAACAGCATCCCAATCTATCTGGTACAGTGCCGCTCACGACACTTCTTTTTCAGTACTTCACGTAAAACTTTTATCCTAAGCCCTCTCCGAACCTCCGTATCTCTCCTGGCCTTGAGCACGTAGGCCGAGTACTCTCAGACAGTCGCCTTTAGTACCCTTTGAACCACAAGTCCAGACATGCGCTGTACTAAACAGTACCCGTAAACCTCCACGTCCTCCGGGTGTGAGGAACTCAAACACGGAGTTGTCAGGATCCCTCGGGAATGGAACAGTCCGCTGGCACTAATCCAGAGCCCACTTTGACTGGCACGGCATCCGCTCATGGTACGTGCAAGTCGATTCATCTCCTCTTGTCTCACTGAAAACTCGATAAAATTATTTATAGGGCTGGGTCGGGATTTATTATAATAGGCCCGAAGGCAACTTGAGGTGGATCTTATTTTCGAAAACAAGCTCGAGGGATCTCATCCTCGAGGGTTATTAATCCAGAAAATTGTTGGCTAAATGGCCCGAGTTAAGTGGGATCCGATAAAATGCCACTTAACTCGTCTTGCACATGGTAAATCAAATACACAATAGAGTAGCGTAAAAACAGAGAACGAGTCCTAAACGGACCTGGTAGAAGCTCCAAACGGGTCCACGCGCCTAGGCGGCGAGCTCCTACACCGTACCTACACAATCAAGCTAAAAACTAACGCCCGCATGATGAATCACACATCCTATAGCATGCACACACAATCAACACAATCACACATCAATCATCACACATTCATCCTAAGTCAATTCTAGTGAGTTTTCAATCTATGTCTCATTAAATCAGGGTAATGAATTAGTTTACCTAATTAATTCCTTACTTTTCCATTTCAACACTCATCAATCAACCAATTTCATAATTTTTTATTAAATTACACACAAACATACAAACACGTCAAAAACACAAAAATTCATCTAATTATCTAGTCTAGCATGCTTCCCTAATAATTATAAATTTTAAGAATTTACGTCGAAGTAATTTATACCTCGCGTCGTCGAAAATCGGCGACGGCTAGGGCCGTTTCGTGGCTCGAAACTCGAATTCGGCACCTAGCGGCATCCGAAGTCCGATCAGATTGGATCGGGTGCGTTCGGCGGATGATCCGGCGAATTTCCCACGAATCCAATTTTTCGACGGTTCCAGCGGTTTTCTGGCAAGTGTCAGTAGTTTTTCGGCGGTATTTCCGGCGATGATTCGGGACGGGGCAATCAGGGGGTCTATCGGCACCAGCTCGACGAGCTTGGTCCGATGGTGGTGTCAAACAAAGCAGCCGGGGCGGCGATGGCTGTCGACGGCGGCGTCGAAAGTGGGTGGCGGTGGCGGCATGCTCCGATCGGGGCTGCGGCCGGCCTCGACGGCGGTCGGGATGATGGGGGAAACGTCGGCGACGGCGAGGGGGTGGTCGTCGGGGTCACAGCGGCGGCGGTGCGGCCCGGACGGCGGCGAATCGACGAGGGAGGGCGTCGCGGCTTGTGGGGCGATTCCGGCGTCGTGGCGGCGAGACGGTGGCCGGGGTGGGTCGTGGCAGCATGGCGACTGCATGCGGCGGGGCGGGGCGGCGTTGCTCGGCAGCAGTGCGACGTTGGCGGCGGCGACGAGCACGCAGTAGTGGCAGTGGCAAGGGTTTGGGGTGAAGAAGGTGTCGGGAGAGGAAGTGTAATACTCTCAATGGCAGTTTCGTAATTAAGTATTGACTCGATTCCTACTCGAGTCAAAATAATAACTAGTTCGTAATAAATTCTAAAAAAATCTAGAAAAATATGGAAAAATTCCATAAAATAAAACAAACACAACAACATCCAAATGGCATGCTCTATAACTAATAACCCACCCGAATATAATCCAACGCGTCCTAACGCGTTATTCGGCCTAAAACTATTTCTACGATCAAACATATAAAAAGAAAAAATACTGCATACTTTCATATATTCTGATAACTCATATCTCACCATCTTCTCGATGTTATCATCATATATTCAGGTACACCTGACTCTCATCGCTCATAACTCACGGCTGGCCTCGACTCAGCACGCGGTTCATGAAACTGACTCGACTCGAACCAACGGTTGAACCGACTGGTTCGGTAACGTAAAACCCTGACTCGAGTCACGGGTTTTTTATAACCACTAACAAGTGAGATTGACTCTCATTTTAAAGAAAATAATTTTATAACTTTTCTTAAACTCTCATAAGGACATCTACTAGGGAGTCATCGGGCCGTCGACCCAACAATATCTTGAATTGACTGGTCTACTGATGTGTAAAACCCACGATTCGAGTTAGGGTTTTATATTCAGAACCAGTCGGTTCGACCATTATTTTTGATTCGTGTCAGTTTCAGAACATGTGTACTGAGCCGACGCCAGTCGCGTGTATGAGCTATGAGGGGCATGCGTACCCAAGTATATGATGATAACGTCATGAACACAGCAGAACATAATGAGTTATCAGAATATATGAAAGTATGCCAATTATTTTTTTTCTTTTTATATATAGTGGATCGTAGAATTAGTTTTAGGTCGTTACCGCGTTAGGACGCGTTACGGGCAGTTTGGGTGGGTTGATAGTCCTAGAGCATATCATTATGATGTTTCGGTGATTGTTTTATTTTCTAGGATTTTTCCCAATTTTTCTGGATTTTTTTAGGATTTTCTACGACTTAGTTATTATTCTTGACTCGAGACGGAGTCGAGTCAAGTAATATTTACAAGTTTGCCACCCAACCATTTCTTCTCCTCCCCTGACACTTTCCCCTTCCAAACCCTAGCCGCCCCCACTGTTTGGTGCCGCCACCACCGGCGCCGTCGTCGCCTTGCCACCGGGCGTCGCCGCCTAGCCCTGCCATGGCGTCGCCGTGCCGCCCCGACCAGGCCCGGCCACCATCTGGCCGCCACGACGCGAGGAAGCCGCGCCTTTGCGCCGCACTTTCGTCGCCGATCGTGCCGCCGGCGACCGTCGCCGCCGCGATCCAGCTGTAGCCTCGACACCCTCGACCACCCAGCGACCTTCCCCGACCGGAGCGGAGGCCATCGCCGCCCAGGCCGGCCGGATCTAGCTACCCATCGCCGCCGGCCCTATTTTTGCCATTTTTCGGCGAGCCGCCGCCTCCGCCGACCATGTTGACGCCGTAGACGCGTTGGGCTCGCCGAGCCGGTTCCAATAGTACCCAATATGACCCCTATCCAGCTAGTAGACGCCGCCGGCGATTGCCGCCGAAAACCGCCGGAGAGGTGCCGGAAAACCACTAAAGCCGCCGGAAAACCGCCAGAACTTGCCGGAAAACCGGATTCACTGGAGTTCGCCGGATCTTCCGCGGAGCTCATCCAGTCAATCCCGATCGAACTTCGGACGCTGATGAGCGCCGAATTCGAGCTCCGAGACGCGCGACAAAACCCTAGTCGTCGCCGATTGCCGATGACATGAGGTATAATTACCTCCGAGTTAGTTATTTAAAATTGATGATTGTTAGCACAACATGCTAGGATTGAATAATTGTCATGATAAATGTATGAGTATGAGTGCAGTGATGATTGCATGATGCAATTAATTGGGAATGAATAGTGAGTGATCTAATGAGGTAGATCGAGTTTGAGCATGCTAATCAAGTATGACGTAACTTAGAAAAACAGTATAAAATTGGTATGAATAGGATGACTTAGAATTATTTTCACATTATGATTATTTGACTGTTGATGGATGTTATTCGTATTGTGTGTGATGTTCATTGAGTTTGATGCATCATTTAGTTAGCGGGCGTTAGTATTTAGTTTTGATGTGTAGGTACGGAGTAGGAGCTCGCCGCTTAGGCGCGATGACACGCTTGGAGCTTCTACCAGGTCCGTTTAGGACTCGTCTCTGTTTTACGTTCTCTTCTATTGTATGTTTATTTTATTATTTGCAGGACGGGTTAAGTGGCGTTTTATTGGATCCCACTTAACTCGGGCCATTTAACCGAACAGTTTTCTGGATTAATAACCCCTCGAGGATGAGATCCCTCGAGGATGATTTTGAAAACAAGATCCACCACAAGTTGCCTTCGGGCCTATTATATAAATCCCTACCCAGACCTATATATATATATATATATATATGATATATATATATATAGTTTTCACGTTTTCAGTGAGACGAGAGATGGAGAAACCGACTGCACGTACCATGAGCGGATGCCGTGACAGTCAAAGCAGGCTCTGGATTAGTGCCAGCGGACTGTTCCATTCCCGAGGGATCCTGACAACTCCGCGTTTGAGTTCCTCACACCCGGAGAACGTGGAGGTTTACAGGTACTGTTTAGTACAGCGCATGTCCGGACTTGTGGTTCAAAGGGTACTAAAGGCGACTGCCTGAGAGTACTCGGCCTTCGTGCTCAAGGCCAGGAGAAATATGGAGGTAAGGAGAGGGCTTAGGATTTGAGACCAGAAAATGAAGTAAGAAAATGCCGAGAGCGGCATCAGCAGCAGCAGATCAGTAAGTTCGGGATGCTATCGGGTCTGCAGCCCAGTGGCTCCTCAGTAGTGCCCTTCAGAGTGTTCACGTGGAGTATATGATGTTTTCTTTCATATGAGAGTTTGCTCTCATAGCCAGCTTGTTATAGTTATTTTATTTTCCGGACCAGTAACACTTGTTACTGACGTGTTTTTATACTATATGTAGGTAATAATCACGAGTTGGAGGAGCCAGCTTGGACGGAGGAGCACTGTTATCGCTTGCACACATGTCAGTCGATAGAGTGGTTAATATTCTATTTATGATGCTATTATATTGTGAATGATGTGAAATGCTAAGACATGATAGGATATGATTAAATGCAATGAGATGATGTTATGACGTGATGAAAAGCTAAGACATGATGACAAGAGGTGAAATGTAATCAGAGCGCGCAGCGAAGTGTAAAACCCACGATTCGAGTTAGGGTTTTATATTCGAAACCGGTCGGGTCGACCGTTATTTTTCGAGTTGAGTCAGTTTCAGGACACGTGTACCGAGCCGACGCCGGTCGCGTGTATGAGCTATGAGGGTCATGCGTACCCAAGTATATGATGATAACGTCATGAACACAGCAGAACAGAATGAGTTATCAGATATATGAGAGTATGTCAGTCATTTTTTTATTATTATTTTTATATATAATGGATCGTAGAATTAGTTTTAGGCCGTTTATCGCGTTAGGACGCGTTACGGGCATTTTGGGTGGGTTGATAGTTCTAGAGCATATCATTACGATGTTTGGTATTTGTTTGATTTTACGGGATTTTTCCCGATTTTTATGAATTTTTTTAGGATTTAATACGACTTAGTTATTATACTTGACTCGAGTCGGAGACGAGTCAAGTAATATTTACGAGTTTGCCACCACACACACCCTCGACTTTTTCCCTTCTTCTTCCCAAACCCTCGCCCGCGCCGCCCCTGTTCGCGCGCCACCGCCGCCGCTGTCGGCGCCGCCGGGCCGTCGACCGACGCCGCCCAGCTCGGCGACGACGTCGCCCTGCCGCCCGGACTAGGTCCGGCCCCCATCGGACCGCCGCGACGCCGGAAACCACGCCGCGACGCCGCGGCCGCGTTGCGTTTCCGTCGCCAATCCCGCCGCCGGCGACCGTCGCCAGCCGTCGATCCAGTGGTCGCCTCAGCACCACTCGACCACCCAGCGACCCTCCCCGACCGGAACGGAGGGCATCGCCGCCCTGGCCGGCCGGATTTAGCGACCCAACGCCGCCGCTCTGTTTTAGCCGTTTTCCGGCGAGCCGCCTCCTCCGTTGGCCGCGTCGACCTCGTAGATGAGTCGGGCTCGTCGAGCCGGTTCCGAGGGTACCCTACATGACCCCTATCCAGCTAGTAGATACCACCGGCAATGGTTGCCGGAAAACCACCGGAAGTCGCCGGAAAACCGCCAGCAACTGCCGGAAAACCGCCGGAAAATCGGAATTTCTAGAATTCGCCGGAATTCATCGGATCTTCCGCGGGGCTCACCCGGTGGAGCCCGATCGAGCTTTGGACGCCGAGGAGCGCCGAATTCGAGCTCCGAGGCACGCGACGGAACCCTAACCGTCGCCGATTGCCGACGACGTGAGGTATAATTACCTCCGATTGATTTCTTTAAAATTGATTATGATTGTTAGTATAACATGCTAGAATTAAATAATTGTCATGATAAACATATGAGTATGAGTGTAGTGATGATTGCATGATGCAATTAATTGAAAATGAATAGGGAGTGATTTAATGAGGTAGATCGAGTTGAGCATGATAATTGTGCATGATGAGATTATTAGTTAATGAAGTGATCTAATGAGATGAATTGTGTATGAACATGTTAATCTAGTATGATGCAACTTAGAAGAACAGAATAAAATATGGTATGAGTAGTTGAGTTAGGATTATTTACTCTTATAATTATTTGATGGTTATTTTGATGATGATTCTGTGTTTAATTGTGTTGAGTTTGATGCATCATTTAGTTAGCGGGCGTTAGTATTTAGTTTTGATGTGTAGGTACGGAATAGGAGCTCGCCGCCTAGGCGCGATGACACGCTCGGAGCTTCTACCAGGTCCGTTTAGGACTCGTCTTGTTTTACGCTTTTCTATTGTATGTTTATGTTATTATTTGCAGGACGGGTTAAGTGGTGTTTTATTGGATCCCACTTAACTCGGGTCATTTAACCGAATATTTTCCGGATTAATAACCCCTCGAGGATGAGATCCCTCGAGGATGATTTCGAAAACAAGATCCACCACAAGTTGCCTTCGGGCCTATTATATGAATCCCTTCCCAGGCCTATATATATAGTTTTATCGAGTTTTCAGTGAGACGAGAGATGGAGAAACCGACTGCACGTACCATGCAGAGGATGCCGTGACAGTCAAAGCGGGCTCTGGATTAGTGCCAGCGGACTGTTCCATTCCCGAGGGATCCTGACAACTCCGCGTTTGAGTTCCTCACACCCGGAGAACGTGGAGGTTTACGGGTACTGTTTAGTACAGCGCATGTCCGGACTTGTGGTTCAAAGGGTACTAAAGGCGACTGCCTGAGAGTACTCGGCCTTCGTGCTCAAGGCCAGGAGAAATATGGAGGTAAGGAGAGGGCTTAGGATAAAGTTTCACGAGAAGTACTGAAAAAGAAGTGCTGAGAGTAGCACAGTACCAGCAGCAGAGCAGTAAGTTCGGGATGCTACCGGGTCTGCAGCCCAGTGGCTCCTCAGTAGTGCCCTTCAGAGTGTTCTTGAGGAAGTATATGGTTTTCTTTCATATGAGAGTTTGCTCTCATAGCCAGCTTGTTATAGTTATTTTATTTTCCGGACCAGTAACGCTTGTTACTGACGTTTTTCTTATATATATGTAGGTGATAAGCACGAGATGGATGAGCCAGCTTGGACGGAGGAGCAATGAGGTCTTGTGCACACACATGTTAGGTGATCTGAATGTTTAATGTTTTGTGTTATGATGTTATTTTATAAACATGCTATGAGTAACATGTTTGAATGCATGAGACATGATATGAATATGAAATGATCAGAGTAGCGCAGCAAAAGTGTGATGGGTTAGGACCCAAAGTTCAGAGAATGATGAATATAGTAGATTAGAATTCTGTGTGAATGCAATTGTTGATATACGTTATATATATTTGAATATATGTATATTTGACAGGGTGGCCCCTAATTGCATTTTTAGGGAAATTCTGTCCCTTTTATTTTAAAATTTTTATTAATTTTGATCGTAATTGTATTGGTGTGTACTTTGATTTGCATGTCATTCATGTAGTACCATGTTAGGATTTTGCGTATTTATTCATTCATGATGGATCGTATCTTCATCTTAAGACGCCGAGATTGGATCCGCATGAGTTAGGTTCGAGTTAGCCGACTTAACCGGGGCCTGTAACATGCCGGTTCGGTTCACGAGTGTGGACCGGATTTGGGGTGTTACAGGAAGTGTGGTGGGTTTAAACCCAAGTTCCATAATGAGTATACAGTATATTAGATTATGTGTGATTGAAATTGTTAATATATGCTATATATATTAGTATATGTTGTTTTGACAGGGTAGACCCTAATTGCACTTTTAGGGGAGACTCTGTCTGTTTTATTTTAAATTTTTTTATTGAGTTTGATCGTAATTGTATTGGTGTATACTTTGAATTGCATGTCATTCATGTAGTACCATGTTAGGGTTTGTGCATTCATCCATTCATTGCGAGTTGTATCTCCATCTTAAGACGCCGAGATTAGATCCGTATGAGTTAGGTTCGGGTTAGCCGACCTAACCGGGGCTGTAACATGCCGGTTCGGTTTACGAGCGTGAATCGGATTTGGGGTGGTACATGATGTCTTTCTCGACATTTTCCCATGTTTTTTATTTGTCTCGTTAGGATTACTAGTATATCATAAGCCCTCTCATTTCCTCCATATATCTCCTTGCCTTGACTTAGCACGAAGGCCGAGTACTCTTATGCAGTCGCCTTTAATACCCTTTGAACCACATGTCTCGACGTACTCATAACACATGGTCAACCTTGACTCAGCACACACGTATTTTGAAACTAACTCGACTCAAATCAACAGTTGAACTATCTGGTTCACAAGTATAAAATACTAACTCGAATCACAAGATATATGTTATAAATAAAATATTTTATTAAATGTTAAAAAAATATTTTGGCATTAATATTTTATCAAATAATGAGTAAAATACCAAAATTGTTAACAAAAAACAAAATTTTACCAATTAAGATGGTATAAAGCTTTAAAGACGATGGGCAATATAGCGGATAAAATTAAGTAGTATAATATGATACTTAAAATTATGTCCAATTTGTCATATTCATTATAATTTATACTTGTACCTCTTCTAAATTTGTCAAATTCAGTCCCATTTGCACCATGGTACCATATTATACTTGATTTCGGTTTTTTAATTTAAAATTTTCAAAAGAAATCGAGAATGTTAAAATAAAATATAATTTTAGTATATGATTAATATTTTTATTTATAATTTTAAAACCCAACTAAATAATTAATACGGTATTAAAAACAATATTAGAATATTATTAAACTACATTTAGTTATGTCCGCCCAAAACAGTGAAAACACCATACCAGCACAACCCAAAGCTAAACCTCTCCCCCTTATCCTCTTCTTCTTCCCCAACATCCGCAGCCATGGCCGCCGCCGCTCCCCAACCTCCCCTCCACTACAAGCTCATCTCCGCCCTCTTCTCCACCAAACCCCACCGCCACCCCCTCCCCCTCCCCCTCCCCTCGAAGCGCCTCTCTCTCCGCCTCCTCTCCCTCTCCTCCGCCTCGCCCCTCCCCCTCCCCTCCAAGACTCGACCTTTCCTCCCCTTCCTCGTCGCCCGCACCTCTGGATGGGCGCAGCAGGAGGTGCAGGAGGAGGTGACCGCTTCGGCCGGCGAGGATTTCAACTGGGACGAGCAGGAACCGTCCCCGGCGGCGGCGGCGGAGGAGGAGGGGGTTGAGGCGGGGATGTCGGAGTGGGAGGGCGCGGAGGGTGCGGCGGGGGAGTCTGGCGTGGAGGGGGAGTTTGCTGCGGGGGAGGAGGAGGAGGAGGAGTTCCCCGAGCCGCCCGAGGAGGCGAAGCTCTTTGTTGGGAACCTTCCTTTTGATGTTGATAGTCAGGGGCTGGCGGAGTTGTTTGAGAAGGCCGGCGTCGTTGAGATTGCGGAGGTGAAATTTCTGTCGTTGTTTACTGCTTTCCGTATCTGAGGAGTAGTTGTTGTGGGGGAAAGATTAGTTCTTTCTAGTTGTTTTTTTTTTATGCTTTTTCATTTTCTTCATGTAATAATGTGTTCTAAAGAGTGTGTGGTAGATTTAGCTAAACAAATTTGGTGGGCTAGTAGTTTATATGGTTAAACTCATTCATTTGGTGAGGAGTAATTGCTTAACATTATTTTAGGTAACTGTTAGGGGCTAATTTTAAGATTCTACAAGCTAATATTACTGAACCTTAATTATCATGTTGATGGACGAGTGTAACAGTAAACTAGTAACGCGCCAATCTTTTTTCTATCTCAAACAACAATTGCAAGTCGGGATTTTGTTCTGGTAATAGATGATTACATTTACTAAGTTGTTGGGAAATGGGGCGTCTGGTGGTTTTCAGCTGACAGGGCATGTAGATCGGCTGTTCTTTAAGAACAAGTACTAGATGGTCTAGAAACTAGCTAATGAGATGTTGGATTGAATATTTATTCTTTTGCTCCTTCTTCTTCTTTCCTTTTTTTTTTAAAAATTCATCCCTACTGTTAACTTGCTTTATGCATTATTTGGATCTTTTTCAGGTTATCTACAACCGAGAAACTGATCAAAGTCGGGGATTTGGGTTTATCACAATGAGTACTGTAGAGGAGGCTGAGAATGCTATTGAGATGTTTCACCGTTATGTAAGCATTTCTGTTTTCTTGATGAGTATTTATCAGTAGATGATGTGTACTAAAATTCTTAATGTGTTCTTTATAATATGGGTGATGGATATTCCTTTCTGTCTCAGATATTTTGGGGCCATAATCGGTTAATTAGGGACTGTAAATTATCTGTTTCTACGTTCACTTTACTTCAGTTTTTGTAGGCTTCTGTTATGGTGAATAATACTATTTAATGATTTAATCTCAATCGCTAAGAAATGTTGAATTAATGTTTGTGTTGCATTTGATCATGTAGGTAAATTTAAGTTTGCCTGTTCTTTTCTTGTGCATATTTTTTGTGATGCAAGCTAGGAGATTCAGTTATTTATGCACTACTTTTAGTGTCATTCTGCATTCCATTTTTATAAATGCGTTTCTGAACTTACATCAAAGTATACCATACCCTATTCAATTTCAATATTCAGCGAGGCATCTGAATTGTTGTTTACTCAAGATTTCTAACAAATTATTGTGCTATGTAACTTTACTGTCTTCTTTATTGGATGTGCAATGTATGCAATGACATCATTGTCTACCTTTGACCATTATCTTCCCAACAAATGGTGCTTATTAGGGTACACAATTATTTCTCTTCTTTTGTAATCTTGAACAGGATATAAATGGCAGACTTTTGACTGTGAACAAGGCTGCACCAAGAGGAGCTCGTATCGAGAGGACACCTCGAGTATATGAACCTTCTTTCAGGATCTATGTTGGTAATCTCCCATGGCAAGTAGATGATGCACGTCTTGAGCAGGTGTTTAGTGAGCATGGGAAGGTGGTAGATGCCAGGGTTGTCTATGATCGTGAGAGTGGACGTTCTCGTGGGTTTGGCTTTGTGACCATGGCTTCACAAACAGAGCTGGATGATGCTATTGCTGCACTTGATGGACAGGTGGGTCTCTTGTTTATATGGTTTTTAAAAATTCTTTTGGCATCCTTGTGCACTAGCACGCATATCACACATCTAGAGTCTTGCTGTTAATATTGGGAGTCTTATGGCACCACTGTGAATGTTAATTATTGGTAAGAAATCTTTAGGTCTGTTGGTTTGCCTAATTTCGCCATAAAAACTAAGCCATGTCAAACTTTTCTTTCCCACATCATCCTTTTTGAAACATTAGGTTTTTTATTGTAAGGTGTTCACTAGCCTTCTGTGATTATATGATGGAGTTAATTTTGATTACTTCTTTCCTGTGCTGGGCCATCTCCAATACAGTCTATTTGGGTATGGATTATGAATAGGGAGAAAGTGCATGACTTAGTGATGTTTAATTTTTAGTTTGTCTTTGTCATTTTGCTCGTTCATAATCTTCTTGCATTGAATTCTTTGAGAATGAAGTATAATCTGTAGATGAGTAAAACGTCATGTACTACTTTTTTGTGCATTTATATTTCATAGTCATTTGGATAACCTAAATATCTAGGCTTAGAATAATACATTTTTTATCTTCTTGATGACAGAGTTTGGATGGGAGACCAATCAGAGTGAATGTTGCTGAAGATAGACCAAGGCGTGGAGGCTTCTGATTGCCGCTCCGCCTTTTTCTTATATTAATTTGGAAGCCAAATATTTATGGTCTAGATTTTGTTTTGTCTGATAATATTGTTAAGATATGAATGGTTCGTTAGCTTCCTACAAAATGCTGTCATCTTTTCTGACTCCACAGTTTTGTGTACAACTTTGAATCATTTACAACCTAGATTCTTGCTGATAGATGACATGTCATGCCAAGTGAAAATTTTTCAAATTTGTTGCTGCCGATTGAGTTTTATTGGAGCTCCGTAGGTTGCATCCTTGATTCTGGTCCTTTTGGCCTCTTTTTTGTCTTGTAAGAATGGTCTCCATGAAAGAAGGGAGTATGTACTGCTGGCGCCTGCAAGTGGTGCGGCTAAATTTTTTTTATACTGTTGAATTAATTGCCGTCAGACTAAGCTAAAGATTAAATTCCTCAAATTGGGGCAACTTTAGGTGAGATGCACTTGGTGCAAGTTATTGCTCTTGCAATTCATGAATCACTATAAACAAGAAAATATGTTTAATGAAAACTATGAACTATCATAGGCAAAAATCAAGGGCAGTAGAGTGACCCATGGGTTACGAACTACACGTAGAGAAGAAACGCTGATTTCAGGAAGTCGCAATTTGTAAAGCTTTTCGCATCGAGACAAGCCATGCTTGTTTGAAAGATGGATGCATATTGCACTGGTGGGGAAAATGGATGTATAAATATAATAGCTAATGCTGGCCTCTAAGAGTATTATTGTACAGCAACAACGGGTGATATTTCCTCCATTTTTTGGTCAATAGGGCACACATTGCAATGCTGTATACAGCAAAAAATGTTTTGTAGTAAATCATGCTTGGAAGTTTTTTTTTTTTAATGCTTTGCAGCAACACTAAAAAGTGGCTGTGGATGATATCCTATAGTTTTTCTCCTTCAGAAGAGTGGACTTTTTATTTTCAGACTCCAGGAGTGACGAAAGTGAACCCTTTTACCGAACAAAACTTCAGCAGACACAACACCCCGTCCTTTATTTGGTGTAGGTATAATTTCAATCAAGGTGGATATTTTATGCGAAGAATACGAGTAAACACTACTTAAGAGTTCCCGCGAAGAATATTTATATTATTTTTTTCTGGTTGAATATCAAATTTTACTTGTCTGTGTACTAATCATTTTTTAAACTTATTGACATCTTTTATAATATATATATATATATAGGTTTTTTATTCATAAATTAGTTTTCATGGAAGGATAAATAAATACTACATATATTTAAATTAAGCGTAATTTTTCTTATATATTTATATTTATATTTAATATATTTTAACGCATATTTAATAATGTCTCATATTTTCAAGACATCAAGTAGATTATTTCGATCTATATTATTAATTAAGTCTTATAAATTAACAGTTTTAGATATTATTTAATTTGATCGTAATAATTCTGTTGATTTAAATGATTATGTGTTATGTTAAACCAAAACTTAATGTAGTCTATATCTCAACATGAATCTCTGCAAGTAGAAGAGATTATCTATGTGTCTCTTTACCTCTTTTCGTAACACCGAGTAAAAACCAATCTTGCAATACTCAGGGTATAGTCACCTAAGCAACAATAATACTTCATTGATAAATAAATCTCAAACCATAAATCAAAACATTCACTTGGCGACATCAAATCACTTAATTCTTATCTATAAGTCATGAGATTAACGCCGGACTAGGTTGATCTGAGATGTTACTTTCTCAAGTAAATTGATTAATGAATGCTCTTTTGTGCACCAACAGTAAATTTAACATTTACAGAATTATGGAGAATTAGGAAATTCATGAGCAAGCTTTAGCTTATGATGAGTATGCGAAGCAGCTTGGTTAAAGTTAAATGACAGGCAGTCAGCAGTCAGCAGTTAAGCGGTAGCTAGCAGTGAGCACTAGCAGTGAAAAGTGCAAAGGTCGTGAATACTAATAAGACAGGATCTAAAAAGAAACGATAAAACACAGGAGAGTATGAATCTAAAGCCAAAATCAATTGTTTCATTCCATGGTTACTGCTTTTAATCTTTGAATATAATCTTTTTTCTATTTCATATCATCTTTGTTAAAGAGAAATTTGGTCGAATTTAATGATTCCATATTCTTCCTTGGTTGAATCGTTTCTTTTTTCACCTTCTTCGTTTCAAACGTTTTCATTCTCAACTCCAGAAGAAGGATGTAACTTCTTTGAGATGCTTTAACAAATGCAGAAATTTAAAAAAAACAGTAATATGGCTGGGGTTGATTGTTGTTTGCTCGTGGACTTTTCTGAGCTTCTGAAGCTTGAGCAATCACAGCATAGCTCACAGAAAACTCTAAAAAGAAATTGACTCAAAATATAAACAATCAACCAGAAATGATTTTTCAGCAAGAAATTTATCAGATTCAGTCACATACTCAAAAAAAACTAAAAAGAATCAAATAAAAAAATCGAGTCTTTTCTTCAAGCAAACGGCTAGAACGGCAAAAATCCAGGTGCCCGGACACCTGCTTACAACGAAGGAGAGCCAGCTTGTGCGTCCTCGGCTTTTACGGCGGCGGGTCTCCGAACATGGAAGCAATAAGACAGACCCGCAAGAGGAACCATCTATGGATGCCGACCATGGCGGCTCCACTCTTCTCGACGCTTCCCGGGTGGAAAGATCGAACATTTGCCGACCAAAAGCATGGATTAGCGCTGACGCTAATAGAAGAAAGCATGGCCACCAATCCCACCTTCTTCGTCTTCTTCTTCTCACAAAGTTGTGTCTGTATGCTATTGGTGACAGTTTTTTATATGTTGCTCTGCTATTTTAACCGTGGATAAGTTTTTGTTCATGTTTTTCTTTTTTTGTCTTATATTGTCATGTTTTGTATTAATCTATAGTAAATCATATCAAAGATAGTTTGTCATAAAAGTTTGCATCTTTGGTTTGAAAATTGAAGGATTGATGCACAAATTGTAGTTGTAAGCTCATGTGATTCATGACTTGATTTACATATATTTGACAGAGTATAGTGAAAGGGTTGTATTTAATATTTGGGTGTCCATGTCTTAGGGTTTAGTTGCAGCAACGGTAGAGGGTGTACTTCTGCATGGGGCGCTTGCACTCAGGGCAGACTATTTTGTCCTGAAAATTCCAAGTGCTGGCTGGGAAGATAAGGCGGCTGCAGTGGCTGTGGCCGGCGGTCTGCCGTCGTTGTTCGAGGGCGTTTCGGAGCGCAGGTATGAACCCTTCCTTTTCTGCATTTGCCTTCCATGAATCAAATTGTGATAAGCAATCAATGAGTGTGTTACCGTCTGCTTTTACCATATCAGCTGATCCATGTTCGGTTGCAATGCTCATCTGTAAAAAGAAGAGAAGGTAAAAAAAGAAAAGTGAGTTTAACTTTGATTCTTGGAGGGAGACAACTAGCATTTCACAAAGAAGCAAGTCATATTTGGCAAAGGAGTTTCAGTGTGATCAAGAAGAAGGTATTTGCTAGCAATTTGCTAGCAGCTTTAGTAAGTACCGGGAAAACTAACTTTGTCAAAACCCAACACTTAAAAAAGTAAAGGAGATAAGCTTTGTAGGTAAAGGAAAATCCTAACTTTGTCAAAACCTAACATTAACAAAAGCGAAAAAAGTATGTGAACTGTGCAGTAGACTGATGAAGGTACCACCATTACAAGGATCTCGCAAGAGGGAAACCACTTCCTTGGATGTTAAGAAGCTACAAATGCACTTATTTGACTATAAGATGTTATGTTTGGCCTATTTAACCAGGTGGATTGCCTTGGGGGAAAAAATGTGGGTTGGAGGCCATATGTAGATCATGATGATTCCAACTTCAGTGGAGAATGTGATCCGATTCTTTGGTCCAGCTTAACTTTGCATCTAGAGTCCTCATCATGTTTTGTAAGCTCGAATATTTTCATCTCCGTCTTGTCTGCAAATTAGCATTTGAAGGTATGAAAATTCCAACAAAATGTTATTGGTATATCAGTTTTTTGGATTTATCCGAACCGCGTCCACATCTTTCTCCTAAGAACATTTCTGACAAGTAATTTATTTTTACTGCCTAAAGAAGTAGAGAGTTGAGATTAGACATTGCATTTGTTAAATCTAAGGATCCTCTTCTTTCGTTTAGTGAAAAGAAATATCTCTAATATCAAAATGTTGCTGAGATATCAACGTGAAAAGCAAGGCATTTCAGTCCTGTAATTTATTTTCCTACTTGTGTTGCGAAACCAAAGTGAACATTGATTCTCCATGAGTTTGTTTGACTATAATGCTTCTCGAATATCGTAAAGTTTGCATTATTATGACTTGGGCTCCTTTTTTATTAAAGTGTGCTTCATCATTTTGGGAATTGGGAATCAAACTTTGTATAAAAGAATAAAAATCTAATCTCATTAGAGATAATGGTTATCTAGTTTGAGCCCTACAACTGAGATGACAATAAAAGATTAAAGTGAAAGTAAGACATCTGTCGCCTTCCAATTAATCTGTCAAGGTTGTACTCACACTAATAATTTGGTATAATGAACATGGCCAGTGCATGTGTTTTTCTTTTTTCTTTTTTCCTTTAAATGGTTCATTCATATTTTTTAAACCACACATACAGTAATAGAATCAGACATCAAAGGAGGCTACCATATTGGAGAGAATCAACCTTTCTTGCTAGCATAGACAATATATATGATGTTGGCAGCCAAGGAGGTCCAATTAAAATAACTCCATTTTCAGCATCATTCCTTGTGTATGTGAATAGCATACCATGGGCAGAAGGTCTACATATTTTTCATCTTCTGATGAAGAGAGAATAGTGAAGGGGATTCTACTTACCCATGTGTCAGACAGCCAAAGAGTGGAATTTAAGTCTTTGCTTGGTGCAATACAGAACATTGTGCGCCATGCCTGCACGTCAAATCATGCATCAATAATTTTCTCAATTCGTTTTTCTATTCTATAGACCTCACTGCTCTGTTTTTCTCGTCACTGGACTTCATGGCTTTCATGAGCATCTCATATCGTTAATGCATCTACAAATGGTGATAAATTTTCAAGAACCATATACCAACTCTTTGAGTAACTCTTTAACTTGATTGTTGCTTGCTATTCTTCGCAAATATCAACTGCAGTACTATCTGGAGCTAAATGAAGTTAACGATGTAATAGGTGACTTAAGAGTTAAGAGTTCAGATCTCTTCTGACTTTTCTCGGTTAGGATATTGTTGAGGATCAGGGTCATAAATTTCTAATATGAAGCAAAGCTTGGGCTGAAAAAGTTCAAGTTGTTTGAGAAAATAAGGTCAACAATGTAATAAAGCAGTGGCAGGCCAATTATATTGATATTTATATGCTGCTCCAAGAATTTAGACTGCATTGGGCCATAGATTTGACTTATATATTCTGTGTCAGCTAGTATATTGGCATTTTAGGGCACAATTAAATGTATTTTTATGATTTTTTCTAAACATGAACTGAGATTGAGCACTTTACATCATACAAAGTTTATTGCAAATGAAGTTCTTAAGAAAACTGATGGTATTTATGGATCAGTTGGACTCACCATCTTTAGCCTTTCATTTCAGGTACAAGACTGTATTTGTTAGAACACACATTGCCCTTATCATTGATTCATAATGCTTTTGAAGATTAATCATCTGTTCTAAATTGGCAGGTGATGAGACAAATATTAGATGATGACAGCACATATGTACTATGATGTCAATATTCGATTTTCTAGGAATTATCAATGGGGTTCAAAAGTAGTTCTTCCACTTGCGGCGTTTGCAAAAAGCTATGGAGAATATTTGTTAATTGCACAGCTCTATAATAATAATTCCCATGAAACACCAATAGCTCGCTTCAAACAAGTTCCTAGGAATATGAAAGATGTAAAAGCCTATAAGCAATGTTTCAAGGCTTTAAAATGTTTGTTAAAGGCACTCATGGAAGTAATGAAAGGCATTATTGCACTCAATGATTTGCCTGAGAGGTATGCAACATAGAAGGTGGATGAAATGACTGCAACTAGGGTTCTTATCCATATGGCTGCTTACTGGGTTATGAGGGGTTGTGTCACATGCTTCTCTGTATCCGTTGCAGGGAGTCATGAGCAAGTGCATGTTCTTTCCCTGATATTATGTGTATTTTCTTATGGTAGTCTTTAAAATTTAGTTGGAATTGAGTTACTGATTTTTCTAGACAAGTAAGAACTAATAATTTGAACTCTTTCAAAAAACTTACCGGAAGTGGTCTTACGTTGGAACTGTGGAGTCTTGTCTATAGATTAAAAACAGCGTGCACCATCTCTTAAGTGGAAAGATGGACGTTTGGGACCAATTTATAGGTTAGGTATATTTCATGTCATAGTTAATTAGAAGGCTTTTGTTTTGATCACTTATTTTTTATGACTGACAGAGGCAAATGTTGGTAAAGAACTCGATCATCTCTTCAAGAAAATTCATGATGACAATCAGGAGGTACTCGATATTTTTCTTACAATGAAAGATAGTCCAAGTACATGGGATAGCCTCTCCCTGGGAAGGTTTGTTTTGTTGAACTTGATATCATAGATGAGAGTAGTAACAATCTAATCCTTATGACATAGTGCTATAGAATTCTTTAGAAATGCAGATTTTCGACAAGGTCAATAACAAGTGTTTCTTTTTGGTCTATCCCGGTTAGCCTCCAAGAACTTGCAAATAAGGTAGTTCTTCTTTTAATCACAACACTAGAGATCTCATTCAGACAATTGTTGCTTCTTATGCAACAAATATACATCTCTGCCCAAGAGAATTCAGACAAGAGTTAATATATTGTTTGGATTCTTTTGTCAAATTCTGGCCCATGGACTACCAAAGAAATGAATCATTTTAATAAACTTGCCAATCACCTGCCATGCTACTCCACATTAGAACCATGGTGTTTGCTCCACGCAGTGGAGAAGTTCATAAAGGAATCTTGACACTTTGAGTATGACCCTCTCATGATAACCTTGGATCACCAAGGAAGAGTTGTTTGCCTGAATGTGATTGATATGATTATGATTTAGGGCACTACGGCTTATCCTTTCTCAGCTTCGAGAGAAGAACTCTGAAGGAGGGCAGTTGGTCTATAGAATTTATCATGGGGGAAATAAACCACTTAACACCAATGTGGGTATGTTTTCATTATATCTTCATGATCTTTTCTGTTTTTTATTTGAAAAAGAAAGGAACATAATTGACAAATTACTACTTCATTGAAAATCAAGAATAATTACATTTTTATTGGCCATATAGAAGAAGGTAAGACAGTCTGTGTTTATGGAAGCAACGACCTGGAATGGACCATACAATCTGCAAGGTAGATTGTGAACCTAAAGAAAGCAGGTGGATTGATCGAGCTGATAGATGTTGGCAACAGCAATGTCGAAGAGAAGGTGAAGGAAATTATAGCCTCCATTTTCAATAAAAAGCTTGGTTCCTACTTACCTGAAGCAAAGATGTACTTGTTCTGGACGTGCTTGATAGACTTGAGAAATTCTCGAACAAGACTGGCAATCGATGGAAGTGAAGACATTATTTTGCAGGAAGTTGAATCTTTGCCTCAATTGGGATGCATGAGCAGCTGGGTACTGTTCGGCAGTGGCTCATTTGATGATATGTTGAAACTGGAAGCAGACAAAGCCATGAATTCGTATCACTCCATTGCATATGGGGACATTACACAGGAAATACAGGTCTTTTAAATGCCTTGAAAGTGGGTCTGAATCCTCCACTTCATTCATCTGATTTATGTGGTAACAACAAAAGTCTTATGGCATTTTTTGAAGTCAATGAAGATCGAATTCTCTTGTGCAAAAATGCAGCAGCCCCATGGAGAAGTGCGTTCTTTATCAGTGTGTGAGTGATTATATGCTTGTGAATATACAATAATTTATTGGTAGAAAAAATGGGTTTGATCTTTGGTTGTTGAATTGGGTGTGTTGCTTCCTATTGATCGAGATATCCCCTTTTAATGGAATTGTTTATGTTTGGAAGCAGAGTGAAAAATATGATAGCCAGTATTAAAGAGCTCGGTGTGCTTTCTTCACCATTAGCATTGTATTACCTGTCTCTTGGCACATGTTTTGTTAATTTTATTTATTTATTTATTTATTTATGTTTTATATTATAGTGTTTATATTGTATTAGGATGGGCAATTTAAGAGCTTAGTAGTTTGGTTGACTGTGGTAAGTGAAATCATAGATTTATTCATAGCTTAATCCTTTCATAGAATATCATTATGCGTTTGCTGGTCTGATGGATGGTCTGCCTTCTTCTAATGGCTCTTGTTAAAGATGGAAGCAAAGATGTCAACAAGTCGGATGCAATTATGAACACAAAATTTCTGGAATTTGGGTGCATTGATTGAAGTTGATTGAAACCATGGAGCAAGACCGAATTAGGATTTTTCTCTCAAATAAAACTAAAAAAACAAAGACCTGCTTAGGAGGTTGTGAGGATGTGTGTTGCAGAAATTCTATTTGATAAACTTAATTGATTTGTGTTTTTAATGTTCAGGATTCATTGGACGATGAAATATCGTCAACGAAAATGTGTTTTTTGATATCTTACTCATTTAGTTGACAAAAAAACATTCAATTGAATTAATGCCTCACCCTTGAGGGAGCTCTTGAGACACAAAGTAGATTGTTTTATCCTCAATCCTACAGTTTGTGTTACTGTAACTAAAGACCGCCATTTCCATCGAGTTAAACCATTTGTTGTCATTTTTGAAAATTGTAAGTTAAAATAAACGAGTGCTTATGCATTAATAAACCCGTACATTTTTCATCGAAAGTCAGTAGTAGCAACATTCTTTATGTTTTATGAAATGGCTACACTTTGTAAAGAGTACTTGCATGTGAAAATGTTCGGTGCGTGTTAAGTTCAATTTGAGCTCCATCCTTTGGGAAGGCAAATCAAGCTAATTGAGAACACATAGTTGTTGTCTAGTGACTGGGTTTTTTATGATCCGAGGAAACAAATTTGAGTTTTTAAGACGAGCAACAAACATGAGATGCTCAGTTTTCACCATGAACCATGCATGTGAATGACTTCTGTGAACAAATTCCAAAAGTTATCTGTCTTGTAACGCTCTTTCTAAATCTGCCATGAACTGCTAGGATAAGAAGATGGCGTCAGCATTTTACAACTATTACATCGTATAAGCAAGCTTAGAACTTCAACTGTTATCTTGATGTTCAGGACACATTTATGGTTTTTGAAAGGAAGATGGGAGTGTCGTACCAGAAACGAGAAGGCAAAGGAAACTGTGCAAAGAAGTAAGTCTTCTGGATGAAGCTTCTGTCTATGCTCGTCTAGATGGAGTCAGTGTTAAGAAATTTCTTGCTTGCACAGGGTGTCTCGCATTAGAATGTCTGGTCTCTTTTTTGAAGGACCATTTCCCGGTCTTTTATGCGTGAAAGCAAGATCCATAGATTATTTCTTCCCAACAAAAAAGAAAATTTTAAACAAGGAAATTATCATGTGTGGACATGCTTAAAGTTTCTTATGAAGCTTTACCCAGACTGTAAAATGATACCAAAGTCAATTATTTACCATATGTTTAGTCATTTAGCCCCTTAAATTGTATCAGGTTTCACCATTGAACATTGATCCCTACCTTAATGAGACTTCGACCCTTTGACAAAGAACTTTCACTGAGTTGATAAATTAACCATTTTATTCGGCAATTCACGGCTGGGTTCAATTGTATACATCTTTCACTTCTTCTCCTTCAAAGAAAAGAATGGAGGGATTGTGACATTCTAGTTATTTGTTTACTGGTGGATGTAAGTGTTGGATGTGTGGATCCCCATCTCCTTCCATTGCACATCACTCATTCAAAGGTGAAAGCTAAGCAACACGCTCCCACTGATGAACTGATGGAAAAGGTAATACCAACGAGAAAGACGCCTCAATTGCAGAAAAAAAGGTTTTGTGAATGGTTATTGAGCCAAACTTGGCAACTAAATTTGACATGCTCCTACTTCATTGTTTTGGCATATAGAGAAAAATTAGGCATTCTTTACTCCAAATTTCTGAAGGCAGGTCACATATATGTTTTAACTAGTAACAAAGACAAAAGCTTGAGTTGCCAGTTGCCCATCTTGAAAGCTGACGCTACAGTGATAAAGTTAATTTTGACTTCCAAGTTCCATCATTGTTTTCTTGATTTGTGCAAACTGGGTATTGCCATACTTGCAATTATATGACGCATGCATTGCATATTTGATGTGCATTGGCTACAGACATCTTCCAACACATATTCTATTCTATTATTGCAAAAGTTATTAAACTAGATGAGCTCACATTTTGTGCAATTGGTGACACGGTTATGTATCGAGTTTTACATCATGCATTCATCTTCTCGCCTTGCATTTTTCTGTGTTAAAAGTTCCTTCACAGACCAAGTTGCCAAGTTGCACCCTTTATTCTTCGTGTTGGTCCAAACAACAATATCTTCTTCTTGTGGCAGAGAACAAGTTAGATGGCTGTGGACATGGAAGCTTGCGGCAACTTTCCATCCATGTGTATAGTATTCTTTATGCGCTTGATTTTTTGCATGTATATATATATATAGTATGAAGGGACTTGTAATCTGAATCTGTTACTATTAATTCCGCTGGTAAAAACTTTGCAAGAAGCTATCTAACTCCTAGCGAAGGACTGGTTGTTTTGGTTGTCCCTTCTTGCCAACTTGCCCACAAAAAGTTTCATAAAAAAAGAAAAACTTGCCCACATGAAAGTGTTCTTCTTTTGGGCTGTATGGTTGACACGGTTATGCAAGCGAATAAAATTGATCAAATGGTGATATAGATAAGAGGTACAATTCTTCTTTAATTCAGATAAAAGGTTGCTTATGCTTCTTCTGGTTGCTTAATCATTAATTGTCTCGTCCAAGGAAAGAAAGAGAGCAAAGTATATTGGAATTTGGAAATTGGAACTGCTGAGTAAAGAAGCCAAGAAGTTAGACAAGGAACAACAAAGACATGGTCCAGGCTCTAGAGTTGATTCTTGTACCTCTGACTTTTCTTTTTCTTTATATGAACCACCTTCAATTACACTTGTTATTCATCAGAAAATAAATTATAGAGCTTCAAACAATCAGTTTCATATAAAAGAAAGCTCAATAGAAGATTGGTGGGACATCTGCAACTCACGCAACAGTTAGGTGAATGAAGGTGTGACTAGCGATGTTTGATCTTCCTAACACAGCCAATGTAGTTGATCACGTCCATTTTTTAGTATATATACAGCTCTCTGGGTCTGCTTCCTATATACGCCGGTTTCAACTCTATAGTTTGAGTATACTCCATTGGATTTCAAGCTACATTCTCGTCTGCTAATTCAATCGCCACATGAGAAAGAGAGGAAGGAGAGATGTACTTAAGCTTGTATAAATTAGTTATCTTGTGCAAATCAAGGGTATTGAAACAAGAATAATCTACATCAATCTTTTTCTTTTCAAGCAACTACTTCAATCTTTGCACAAAGACAAGCAGGTATTTTTATCAATGACCAAGATCAGTATCTTTTTGATGAACCACTTAATTTTTTAAATAATAGATTGTGCACTAAAGAATATGAGACAATTTCCTTCGTAGAGGATAGAGAAAAGAGAATAATTTATAGAGGAAACAGTTGCATGTGTTTTGTACGCATTGCCCGTCCAATTTGCTGGACAATAATGCAACACTCTTCCGGTTTGACTCAGCGGCTTAATGGGACATGCATATGACGGAGAACCAAATCCCCTTATTTTACTCTCTACCTTTGTCTTATTAGTTTGGATTGAGATGGCAAGCAAAACTAATCCAACATGATTAGAGTCATAGCTTGTTTATGTGTAAGCAGATTAGTGATGGAAATCCTCATCAGATCACGCTTATTCCAACAAAAAGTTTTCAATGTATAATTTAACCAATTACCGGAGAATATACTTGTTAACAAGAGGCATGGTTCAATAACATTGTGGTGGGAAGGTATGTGTAACTACGAACTCAATCAACAGGAACCAAGTGTACCACTTAGAAACGAGGCTGGTTTCTAAATGTGAATGATCGATTGTGTTACGTAGAAGCTCGGGACTTGGGTGGGTGCTTTCTTGGGGGCATCACCAACTGATTAAACCCTTTCCCTGACTTCAAGAGAAGAGGAGATAACATTGTGGCGTTGAGGGATTTATCACAGATACCTGAAACTGTTTTCTCAATACAATATATATATATATATATGTGTGTGTGTGTTTAACGTGGGGAGTTGTTATGAGGTTGAAGTAGAGAAGAAATTCATCTTCAAACCAGTCAGGGATTTGATATAACAAGTGATATAGCAAACCCGTATTAATATTTGTTTAATTGATTTAAATTTTAAATACTTCATTAAAAATTTTAAATTAATTAAAAAACGGGTTCGCTATAACAAATACTACAGTAAATGGAGCATCAAAGTCATTGCATGCATGGAAGCTCGCTTAATGGGAAGTGGATCAACTATCAATACATTCTCTTCCTCTTTCCAAACCTTATGTTATATACACAACAAAAACCAGCTCTAATTAAGGTATAACTATAGTAGGGTGACAATTAGTCAAATGAAAAATTAAAATAAGAATAATAATAATAATAGCGAGTGTTTAATGATATCTTTTTAAATCAGTGATCATCTATAATCAAAATCAAGAGGAAAATTTACAAACCAAATCAATCAAATTAACCCACATTGCCCCCTCAATGCAAAAATAAAATAAAATAAAAACAAAGCAAAGGAGAACTGCAAAACATAATTTTTGTTCATCCACAACTTCATCATATTAGCCTATAATCAATACCATTAAAAGATTGATTAGTTTCATCTTTAGTAGATGATAAAGAACTAATCCCAACCTTCCATATTTTAATCTCCCCATCTAAACTCCCACTACAAACGGTGAACAACGCCGCCATCGTCTTCGCCGGCGCTGCTACCACCACCGCCCTCACTGCCCGGCCGTGACCCTCTAGCACCGCCAAGCAGTCGTACCTTCTCCCGCCGTCCGCCGCCTCCTCCCACCTCCTCCAAACCCTCACCGTCCGATCCTCCGACCCGCTCACCACTACCGCTGCTTCTTCTCCGGCGCCGGCCAGGCACAGCACCGCCCCCCGGTGCCCCCTCAACGCCCCCGCCAGGGCCATGTAGTTGGCCGTTTCCTCCCTCTCCCATACCAGTATCGACCGGTCGCAGGCCCCCGAGTACAGCACCCGCCGCCGCCGCCGAGCGCCAGCGCGTTCACCGCTGAGCGGTGGCGCTCGAGCGTAGTCACCAGGTTGTGCTTCTTGGAGAGGCCGTCCTTTCTCCAAACCCGGATCCGGCCGTCGGCGGAGCCGGTGAAAACGGTGCCGTCGCCGGTGACGGCCACCGCATTGACGGCGTCGTCGTGCGCCACCACCGACTCCACGCACCGCAGGTCCTTCGCCCGCCACACCTTGAGCGTCCGATCCCACGACACTGAGTAGACAAGGCCGTCACCGCCGGCGGAAAGGCCGGAGACGGCATCGGCGTGCTCCACCCAGAGCAACCGCCTGTGGCGGCGGACGCGGACGTAGTTCTTCGGCCAAACCCCCGGACAAGGCGGTCGTAGACGGTCGGAAGCGTGGCCACGAGCCGGTGTCGGAAACTTCGGACGTCGCCGGCGGGCTCCGCACTTTCCGGGCGCCAGACGCGGATGCGGCGATCCTGGTGGGCCGTGAGGACGGAGCCGTCGCCGGCGAATGCCAAGGATTTGACAGCGCCGTCGCCGGACAGGTTGAAGGCGGCGATCTCGGAGAGGGAGGAGAAGTCCCAGGCGCGAACCTGCTCGCCGGAGGCGGCGTAGAGGAGGCCGGTGGAGGCGGAGAAGGCGAGGGCGTAGATGGGGGCGGGGCTCGGTCTGAGGGTGGAGAGGAGGCGGCAAGAGGCGGCATAGGGAGAAGAGGAGGTGGGAGGGGATGGGCAGAGGCGTTGCAGGGAGGGGACGGAGGGGAGAGATTGGAGAGAGAGACCTCCGCCGGTCTCCTCGGCGTTGGCGGCGGAGTCGTCGGAGCAGGAGTGGATCTCGTCGGAGCTGGTCGTGTGAAGGGCGGCGGTGGGGCGGTCGTCTCCGACGGAGAGTCCGACGGCGGCGAGGGAGGATGGGGAGGGCGGCATGGGTGGGGGAGAGTGGGAGGCGTGGCGGGGTTTAAATGGATCGCAGCCAATCGAAGTAGAGCACGTGGCGCGATGGGGTGCGATACGAGGTCGGCAACGCGTTGCTGAATAATTGGACCGGTCTGGTTCGATATTTTTTTAAAAAATAAAGTATTGTTTTAAAAACGAAATATTTTTTAAGATAAATAATATGTTGAATAGGCGGAAGACCGATCATCAAATAATTTTTTAACACCTTCGATGTTACTTTTAAAAATTCAATAATAAATGAGTATCTTAATATTTATTAGGTCTTACAGCAAATAAAGACGGTAATATTTCTTCTGGTAATATTTCTTCTTACAACTACAACTAGGGGTGCTAATTGAGCGAGCGAGCTGAGCTGAACATGTGTTCGAACTCGGCTCGAATAGTTCGAAACTCGTTCGAACGAGTGGTTTGGACATACATGCTCGAGTTCGACTCGAATACTTTTTATGTGTTCGAGCTCGACTCGAGCTCGAATATACTTAAACTATTTAATTTTCTGAGCTCGTTCACCAGCTCGTTCGTTAGCTCGAAACCAGCTCGATTAAAAGTTAAAAGTACCTCACTTTAAAAAAGTGAGGCCATTGTGGTTTGAACTCACAACCTTGAAGTCATATACTTACTATCTCAACTATCTTGCTTCTTTGTTATTATATTACATATATATATATATATATAATATAAAGACTATATTATTATATTATTTTATCGAGTCGATTTCGAGTCGAATTACGAGTCGAGTTCGAGTCGAGTTCGAGTTACAACGGAGTCTGAGTCGAGTCGAATACGACCTTGCTCAAGCTCGGCTCGTAAGATTCGAGTTCGAGTCGAGCATTTTAAATGTCGAGTTTCGAGTCGAGTCAAACCGAGCCGAACGCTAAATGCTCACGAGCTGACTCGCTCAATTAGCAACCTTACATACAACTGATTATAATTTTTTAAAATTTAAAATAATAATTTGCATAGACCTTGTATAATAATAAAGATAAATATATGCTCGTATTCTTTTTTAAAAAAGTAAAGAATCAAGCGCTTTTAATTAGACGCTATACTAATCCCTTTGCAAGTTGACCTCAATCCTCGAATGAATAAAGAAGGCTGCTAGTGCTGCTACCTACTTAAACCGTCTTGATTAAGTCTGTTTTTAAGTGTATCATTCTCTTGATTAAGTCTGTTTTTAAGTACATCATTTTCTATTTACTTTGAGCCCGTTTGATAAGAGTCATTAGCATATCATTGCGTGTAACTAAGTCAATCCCCTACAGTATATTTTGTAACTAAAATTATGTAGTAACGCTATAAATATCATGTACACTTCCAATTGTATGTGTCATCCAGTGAATTCTTATACCTTTGATTACAACTAAACATCACCTAACCTAAGACAAACCCGAAGTTGACACAAGACAACCATCTTTTTTCAGTATTATTCTGTCCTTACTTCATGCATGATGAAAAAAACTACTAACTCCGGCCTTTGCAGTATTAATCTGTGCTTTAAGCTTTTAACATCGTACCTCCATTGTTGGGCAATCACAATATATATCTGGGATAGAGATGTAGCTGAGCAAGGAGTGCAAGCTTGCAAGCCCGACCGGCTTCCATTTTCTAGGGGATATGAAAGCTAAGTTGAAAAAAATCTCTGCTTATTTCTAATCAGAAAGCTATCTGAAAGTGACCATAGTTTGTCAGCTCAAAATTACTTAATACCTATCAGCTGTCTGCTTATGCGTCAATCTTATTCTCAACCGCTTATATGTGAAAGCTATTAAGCCTTTGGTTTCAACGATAAGACTTGTAACAATGGATCTAATTAACATCTACCATCAAACATCAGCAGCTGGTAATTCATAAAACTCTCTTTGCCAGATTCTTGTGAAGTTGAGCACAAAGTTTTGTTGCAGTACTTTGACTGGTTGGACTGGCTAAATTGTCCCAACAGCTGATCTACAACCAATTAAGTGGTATAAATAGAGAGATACTCTTATCTTTTAATCAGGGATTATGTTTTCTAATTGGTGGGCAAAAGGCTTGCCCACTATTGAGTAAAGAAACCTATTAGAATAGTGAGCAGTGCAATGACATTTTTTACTCTGCGGTTGTCACATGCTATGGTTGGGATTTGGGAACAACTTTGGCAATACTGTGGGAAACAGCAGGACTGGGTTTTTAAGCTTAGAATTGCAAGTGCATGCTTGATATATATCATTGGTAGATTAGATAGGTGAACCATGTGAACATCCCGTTATATGAGAGTAGCGTACTCTGCTCTGCACGTCTATCAAGCTTAACGTGTGATTCAAAACAGCTTTCAACTAGCAAGAATGAGGAAGGGCAGGACATCTATCTGTTTTCTTTGATCGTAACATACACTACTCTTCTTAACTTAAAACAAGGGGTAGGTCATCTCATGATCATCAACTTGTGGCGACTTTTGTTAGCTAGAACCAAGACAACTTCTGGCTCTATTAACGTCAGCCATTCAGACCATATAAGCACAAAAGGCCATTTCGGATACATTATGTGTTGCTTCCAAGATTCATAGCATGGTAGAATCAGTGTTGAAGTTTACTTTTACAACAAGAATTATTTTACTTGTCTTAGACAATAACATTGATAAAAATCAAGTAGATGCCCTTTTGTGCACACTAATATAGATGTCCCCTCTAGTTAGCAGCACAAAACTGTAGCCTAGAAAAGCTTCTAAAGATTGAGACTTGACCAAAGATATCACTGTTCATCTTTGGGTTATGTTAGCAGACAAATGAATAACAACTAATAAATGGTATAGGCAATAAACAATATGCAAATTGTTTCTTGGTGTACAATACAATTTCATTTATTTTTCATTTTTTCATAAGCAGATTGTCCGAAATTTTTCTTCTTAGAAATTGATAGTTGAAAAGTACGTGATATATATAATGCCAGATTTAATTTTTTTTATAAAGTATGTACTTACTGTATTGATTTAAGGTCGTTTCTTCTGATCAGGATGATGTTTAAATTTTGTTATTAATGTTCTTATATATATAGAGAGAGAGCCCAACTGGTTGATTACAGCTTCCCATATGCTACTAGTTTTATCTTTGAATAACCAACTCATTTCAGTCGTGTTACATACAAAATTACAATCGTCTCAAATGGCTGCTTGACCTTCCTGTCACTAAGTCTTTACAATTGAAGAATTTCTGATCTACTTTATTACAAATTACAAACAACGAGTATGGAATCAAACCTATGTTAATGCTATTCAGAAAGCACTGCTACATATTCACATTCCATAAGACTCCGAAGAGAGATCCTCAGAAGTAAAACCACCGGCGACACCTCAACGGGAAGGCAGTTGCCGCCATTTATCAACCTCTGCCATTGCCCACATTCGAGAATCAGAAGGTGTCATCTGGTAAGCCACATCGCTTACATGGGCAGGAGCAGTTTCACCAGCTCGGGTTGCAAGTTCCAGGTAGACCACTGACTTCGCCACCTCACCAGTCTAATCAAAATATTAAGCATACCAGTTTTAGAGTTACAACATATTAGAAAGCTTCTTTCTAATGAATTTACTGCCATTGCTGTCTGCAGGTCCTTAATCTTCGTAGCGAAAGCAATGCAACCTCCTTGAATCTTCAGGTATTCAGAAGCGGGCTTCACTGTAGAGCATAGATTTAGTTGGATTGTCCCTCTTCCGTAAATCTATGCTCTACAGTGAAGCCCGCTCTGAATTAATAAAAGAGAAAATTTTAAAAATGCAACGGTACACTCTTATATTAATAAAAGAGAAAATTTATGTTGGATTGTCCCTCTTCCGTAAATATATCAAATTCTAACCATATTGTGGGTAAAAATTATATTTTTATAGATTTGTTTAGTTGAAAAGAATAAAAATAACGTCAAACACCTTTTTTCTTTGGCTTTTGGGTTTTGGAGAAAAGGAGTTATGAAGGGAGAAAGGAAAATTATGTAGGTTAAAAAAGGTAAATATTTTGTTAAAATTTGTTTGCAATCGTCAATAGCAACTTTGCTAAGTTCTTGATCTATAATATTCTTCAATTATTTTCTTCAGTTGTGACTAATACTAATTTTGTAGAAATTACAACAAATTATTATTGGGCAATTTGTTTTCCTTTGGATATTTTTTCATCAACTTGTGAATTTTATCTTGGTTATTTGCCCGTAGGTTTTCCATATAAAATTTGTTTCGTCAATTTTGAAAGGTATTTCCTTTCAGACTGTTTGGTGTACCTATTTTGATTGGTACCTCTCATCTATTATGTGTTGAAATAAAGATTTAGATGTTTGGTTAATCTTACCAAGTAGTATCAGAGCCAGGTTGATTGGTTGGTTGTTGCAAATTTTGGTTATTAATATTTTCTGTCCGCTAGGTATTTGAAGAAATTTCTAAGAGCTTATTTGGTGTGTTTGTGATTTATATTTTAACAAGATGACTGATGAGAAGCTTGCTAAGATAATATCTCTCAAAAGGTTGAGTAACTAGCACTATTAGAAAAGAAAATGATTGATCATTTATATTCGAAGGATTTGTATAAACCTATCACTAGTCATAAACTTGCAGAAGTGACTGATAATGTAAAACCCGTGACTCGAGTCAAGGTTTTACATTACCGAACCAGTCGATTCGACCGTTGGTACGAGTCGAGTCAGTTTCATTAACCGCGTGCTGAGTCGAGGCCAGCCGTGAGTTATGAGCGATGAGAGTCAGGTGTACCTGAATATATGATGATAACGTCGAGAAGATGGTGATAAATGAGTTATCAGAATATATGAAAGTATGCAGTATTTTTTTTCTTTTTATATGTTTGATCGGAGAAATAGTTTTAGGCCGAATAACGCGTTAGGACGCGTTGGATTATATTCGGGTGGGTTATTAGTTATAGAGCATGCCATTTGGATGTTGTTGCGTTTGTTTTATTTTATGGAATTTTTCCATATTTTTCTAGTTTTTTATTAGAATTTATTACGAACTAGTTATTATTTTGACTCGAGTAGGAATCGAGTTAATACTTAATTATGAAACTGCCATTGAGGGTATTTTTCTCCCTCCCGACCCTTCTTCACCCAAACCCTCGCCGCCACTGCTGTGTGCTGCCGCCGATCGACGCCGCCCCGCCTTGCCGTGCCGTCGCCGTGCCGCCATGACCAACCCCGGCCAGCGATCGCCTACCAGCGCGCCGCAGCGACTCCACGAGGCCGCCTCGGCCGTCGCCACTTCGGGCCGGATTCTGCCGCCGTCCGGGCCGCTCCGCCGCCGCTGTGACCCTGACGACCACCCTCTCGCCGTCGCCGACGTTTCCCCCATCATCCCGACCGCCGTCGAGGCCGGTCGCAGCCCCGATCGGAGCACACCGCCGCCGCCACCCATTTTCGACGCCGCCGCCGACGGCCATCGCCGCCCCGGCTGCTTTGTTTGACACCGCCATTGGACCAAGCTCGTCGAGCTGGTGCCGATAGACCCCCTGATTGCCCCGTCCCGAATCATTGCCGGAAAACCGCGAACCGCCGGAAAACTGCCGGAACCGCCGAAAAATTGGATTCGTGGGAAATTCGCCGGATCATGCCGATCATCCGCCGAACGCACCCGGTCCAATCTGATCGGACTTCGGACGCCGCTAGGTGTCGAATTCGAGTTTCGAGCCACGAAACGGAAACCCTAGCCGTCGCCGATTTTCGATAACGCGAGGTATAATTTATTTTAATTTAATTATTTAAAAATATTGATTATTAGAATTGCATGCCAAGATTTGTGTGTGTGTTATAAATATATATATATATTTTAATGTAGGTTTGATTAAGAATAGAAATATGAAATTGTTTGGTTGAGTGGTGTTAAAAATGGAGGCTAAGAAATTAATTAGGGTAACTAGGTAATGATCTTGATCTAATGCAAACTAGCCTAAGTAGACTTGCTAGAATTGATATAGGTTGATGTGTGTTGATTGATGCGTGATTGTGTTGATTGTGTGTGCATGCTATAGGATGTGTGATTCATCATGCGGGCGTTAGTTTTTAGCTTGATTGTGTAGGTACGGTGTAGGAGCTCGCCGCCTAGGCGCGTGGACCCGTTTGGAGCTTCTACCAGGTCCGTTTAGGACTCGTTCTCTGTTTTACGCTATTCTATTGTGTATTTGATTTATTACATGCAGGACGTGTTAAGTGGCGTTTTATCGGATCCCACTTAACTCGGGCCATTTAGCCAACGATTTTCTGTGATTAATAACCCTCGAGGATGAGATCCCTCGAGTTTGTTTTCGAACTTCAGATCCAGCTCACGTTGCCTTCGGGCCTATTGTATAAATCCCAACCCATACCTATATATATGTATAGTTTTCGTATTTTTGTGAGAGATTGAATGAGGGAAATCCGACTACCGTGCTACGCGAGCGGGCACGTGTGTGTCGATAGTGGGCTCTGGAATGGTGTGCGGGCCGTTTCATTCCCGAGGGATCCTGACAACTCCACCTTTGAGTTCCTCAAACCCGGAGAAGTGTGGAGGTTCACGGGTACTGCATTGTAGCGCATGTCTAGACTTGTGGTTTCAAAGGGTACTGAAGGCGACTGCCTGAGAGTACTCGGTCTTCGTGCTCAAGGCCAGGAGTAATATGGAAGGTGCAGAGGGCGGAAAGGAATGAGATTTGATGCGAGAAGCAATAGAGAAATGGCTGAGGCATGAGAATGTGAAAGATAGGGGGACGCTGTCGACCCGAGGGCGACGGCTCCCGTATGTGCACTGATGAGAGTTCTTGAGGAAGTATATGGTTTTCATTCAACAGGAGAGTTTGCTCTCCTGTGCCAGATTGATATTAGTTATTTTCCGGGCCGGTAACACTCGTTACTGACGGTTTTTCTATATATATGTAGGTGAGAAATGCGAGGGATGAAAGCTGTCAGGACTGCGGAGGAGCAGCACGGAACCGCGCACACATGTACCTGCCGCGTGTAATCTATAATGACGGTGTGTTATTGCTACGTGAATGATAATTTTGATGTGTTTGTTTAGATAAATTGCTTGATATGAAATGAATGGATAAATGTGAATGAGTAGTGAGTTTGGAGTTCAGGCTCGGTTCAATTGAAACGAAAGAGATAATGATGAATGCTACGGTAGATTATCATGTTTTATCGTATTTTGATAAAATATTTATATACCCTTGTTGTGGATAATTTTTAATTAAAAATTTCTTGCCGTTGCATGGTTTTGTTTTGTTTGCACATCATAGCATGCATGTAGGACTACGTTAGAACCCACGTATCTCATCCATGCATTTCATGTTTGCATCTCCATCTTGAGACACAGAGGGTAGAACCGGGTCGGCACTCAAATTCACACTTACTAGCCTTCAGGTAATCTAAACTATTGTTCATAGGATAATAATAGTGCAACTATTTGCACTAATAATGTCAACAATGGATGAAATACTCACATAAACAGCAACCTTTGAAAGAGAATCAATGTCCCCTATCACCCTTTCATCAAATTGAACTAGCACCTATTAACCATAATAGAAAACGGAAAATTGTAATCCTAGATGCATAATGAGATAGCAATAGCGAAATTAGGCAACCGTAAAAATCATCTCCCTTTCATGAAAAATGCAATCCTTTTCAACATAAAAATGAGATGAAAGCTTTATCTTGCAAAAAGGAGAACCCTGGATTACTATTTTTTAAAACGCCGCATTCGAATTTCCTGAAGCCTTTTTGTGATAAGCAGAAACTCTTGGATTGAATCTGGGATCGATTCGATTTACTACGAATTGGCAATTGAATTATTTAATTTATGAGCGGTTAAAATATTTCAATATTTCACACATTTTATCTTAAAAAAATAAAATAATTGAAATTCAAATTAACTCAATTTTTTAAGAACGGAAAAATAATTTTAGGTTTTTTAATATTTTTTAGTACTAAAATTGACAACGGTTGAAATGATTCTTATCATAGAAAATAAGAATTACACTTATCTTACAAATACTAAAAATAATTAATATAAATTATGGGAATTATTAATAAAATTGCAAATTTCGCTCTCCCCCCTCCGCCGCCTCTATGGACCTCCTCCCCGACGAGCTCCTCGCAGACATCCTTCGCCGCCGCTTCCTCCTCCTCCACCGCCGGTCCCGCCTCTCTCTCTACCTCCCGACCACCTCCCCCTCCACCTCCTCCGCCTCTACCCCTCCCTCACCTCCCTCTCCCTCTCCCTCCCTTCCTCCACCTCCCTCCCCCTCTCCCCTCCGTGCGCCGCCTTCGACTCCTCTCTCACCCGACCACCCCCGCCTCCCTCCTCTCCATTGCCGCCGCCGCCCCTCCCTCGCTTTCCTCCCCTCCTCCCCTCCTTTCCCCGCCACCTCCACCTCTCCCTTCTCTACCCCTAACCCGAAGGCTCCGACGCCGACCGGCTCGAGCCCGCCGAGTTGGGGCTGGAGTCGATTTCCCTCATCGGCTTCGGGGCGGGGAACGCCGGGCTTGGGTGGCTCTGGTGGAGCTGCGGCGGCTGTGTCTCAGGTCCTGCGCCGGCTCCAGCGAAACGTCCCGGTGGTTCGCCGGCGTGCTTCCGGGGCTGGCCGAGCTCGAGCTCCGGACCTGCCCGCGGGTGGTGGACGGGTTTCTCCTCGTGGCGGCGGTGGAGGCCGCCGCGCTGACCTCGCTCCTCGTCTACGACGGCGGGTCAAGGGAAGGGCTGCTCTGGTTCCTCACCCACATCGCCGCCCGCCCGGTGCTACGGTCGTTCGACTTCCGCCTCCAGCTCAACCTCCACGACGACCACCTCCTCGCCGCCGCCCGCTACTTCCCGCTCCTGACCGAGCTCCGGTTGCAGAGCTGCTGCCTCGTCACCGCCACGGGGCTCCGATTGATGGAGGGGAGGCCCCTGTCGGAGTTGGTGCTGATCAATTGCGACGCCATCGAGCGAGAGCCCGGTTTACTTACCACGTTGGTGCAAAGCCTCAAACATCTAAAAGTATTGGATCTTTCGTACAACAATAAGTTGGGGGATAAGGAGCTGTGCTCGATGCTCGCTTCCTGCGGCAATCTGGTAGAGATGTGATTGAAGGGTTGCAAGGAGCTTACTGGTTTGGCCATGGCGGCTGTCCGCAGGTTCTGCTAGCTGCTGCCGGCGGTCGACGTTGTGGAGTGTAGGGGGTTGGCGTGGAGGACGTTGAGCTGCTTGTGTTGAGCTTGCCGCAGCTTGGCCGGATTGCCGTGGAGGAGGGGAAGCTCTCCGACGAGGCGAGGTCGTGGATGTGGCGGAGATCGGTGCAATTGGGTTGATTTGGTTGGAGGTGGAGATTGGCCTTGCTTCTTTCCATGACAGGTGATGCAATAAGGTATATTTCATTGGTATACTCGTGGTTTGGTGAATCAGGAATCGGAATTAGAAACGGTTTTTTCGTGGAGTCAGAATTAGAATTGGAATCGGAATCGGTCTAAATTGGCTAAGAATCGGTCCAAATTAATTTAATCGGTCATATATAATAATTTGATAATTTATAATATAAATATATTAAAATTGGGTATTGATGTTATTTTGATATTATTCTGTGTATTATAGTTTCTGATATTTTTAAATATTTTTTAAGATTTTTTTAAATTATTTAGAATTATTTATTATTTTTTACTCGAGTTAGACTCGAGTCAACTTTTAATTACGAGAATACCACTCTTTACCCCCGCCGCCGCTGTCGCCGCTGGCCTGGTCGACGGCGAGTCTCGCGGCGGCGATGTCGGAGGATGTTGGCAGCCCGGTCAGACGAACTGTCGGCGGCCCCCAGCCGGCGCGAGTCGGCGGCGAGTCGGCGGCGATTCATGTGTCACAGTTCAATTCGGTCCGGCCACACGTCAGCGGCGACGTTGCGAGGTCGGCGGCGAGGTTGGGCTCGAAGTCAGGGAGCACGGCGGAGGGCAGAAACGGGCGGCGGCGGCAGACGGCGGCGGCGTGGGAGGAGAGGGTTTGATTTTAGGTTTTTAAAATCCAAATTACCATTTTACCCATATTTAAATAATTTAATAAAAATCATACCTAGGGCATTTTAATAATTTTATAAAAAAATTGATTCCGATTTAAATCGGCCGATTCCGATTTAATCGGCCGATTTTAATTCAAATTGATCGATTCCAATTCAGAGTTAAATCGATCAGAATTGGCCGAACGGGGCCGACCGAGTCGTGCATCATGCGGTAGGCTAGATTGGTAAACCATGTGAACAACCCGTTATACGATAGTAGCGTACTCTGCTTTGCACGTCTGTTCAAAACAGTTTTCAAGTAGCAAGGATGAGGAAGACCAGGACATTGTAGCAGTCCTCTTCCTTGGGAAGGATGCCAGGGGCCGGTGTTGGTCACCGGGAATTTATCATTCAGCTCAAAATATAAGAATTGAAAGAAAGGCATTAAAAAATTATAGAGCTCAAAATATAAGAATTGAAAGAAAGGCATTAAAAAATTATAGAGGAAGAGAACAGAAAAGCAAAGAACAGAGGAGAAAAAGCAAAGTGGAATGAAGAGGAAGAGTTGGAGAAAATGTAAATATTTTTTTCTTTGTTTTCTTTTCTATATATCTTTTCTTTTATATATTTTTTCACAATTCAAATTAATTAATTACAAATTTTTTGATCACAATAATTTTAATTTTAAATTTAAAACTTTAACAGCTTTTTAAAAGTTAGTAACAACATTTCCTGCCAAAATGTAACGGACGTTACTGTCATTCAAATTTTATTTCGTAATATCTATATCAGACGTTTATCTGTTTTCTTTAATCGTAACATACACACTACTCATCTCATGATCATCACCTTGTGGCGACTTTTGTTAACTAGAAGCAAGACAACTTTTGGCTCTAGCAACGTCAGCCATTCAGAACATGTAAGCACAAAAGGCAGGACAAAAGGCCATTTCGGATTCATTATGTGTTGCTTCCAAGATTCATAGCATGGTAAAATCAGTGTTGAAGTTTACTTTTATTACAAGGATTAGTTTACTTGTCTTAGACAATAACATTGATAAAAATCAAGTAGATGCCCTTTTGTCCGCACTAATATAGATGTCCCCTCTAGTTAGCAGCACAAAACTGTAGCCTAGAAAAGCTTCTAACGATTGAGACTTGACCAAATATATCACTATTCATCTTTGGGTTATGTTAGCAGACAAATGAATAACAACTAATAAATGGTGTAGGCAATAAACAGTGTGCAAATTATTTCTTGATGTCCAATACAATTTCATTTATTTTTCATTTTTTCATAAGCAGATTGTCCGAAATTTTTCTTCTTAGAAATTGATAGTTGAAAAGTACGTGATATATATAATGCCGGATTTAATTTTTTTTATAAAGTATGTATTACTGTATTGATTTAAGGTCGTTTCTTCTGATCAGGATGATGTTTAAATTTTGTTATTAAATGTTCTTATAGAGAGAGGGAGAGCCCAACTGGTTGATTACAACTTCCCATATGCTACTAGTTTTATCTTTGAATAACCAACTCATTTCAGTCGTGTTACATACAAAATTACAATCGTCTCAAATGGCTGCTTGACCTTCCTGTCACTAAGTCTTTACAGTTGAAGAATTTCTGATCTACTTTATTACAAATTACAAACAATGTGTAAGGAATCAAACCTATGTTAATACTATCCAAAAAACACTACTACTTATTCACATTCCATAAGACTCCGAAGAGAGATCCTTAGAAGTAAAACCACCGGCGACACCTCAACGGGAAGGCAGTCGCCGCCATTTATCAGCCTCTGCCATTGCCCACATTTGAGAATCAGAAGGTGTCATCTGGTAAGCCACATCGCTTGCATGGGCAGCAGCAGTTTCACCAGCTCGGGTTGCAAGCTCCAGGTAGACCAATGACTTCGCTACCTCACCAGTCTAATCAAAATATTAAGCGTACCAGTTTTAGAGTTACAACAAATTAGAAAGCTTTCTTTCTAATGAATTTACTGCCATCACAAAAAAACGACAGTTAATTCTGTCGTTGCGGGTCCTTAATCTTCGTGCGAAAGCAATGCAACCTCCTTGACCAAACAATCTAATCTTCATTTATTCAAACGGAGAAATTCTATGAATTTGGTGGCGGGCTTCACTTTAGAGCATAGATTTAGTTGAAAACTAAAATGCAACAGTACACTCTAATATTAATAAAAGGGAAACTTTAGATTAGTCTTTGATTAAATATAATTGATTTGACCGATCAAAATATAATAAAAATAAATAAATAAACAAATCAAATTATTATAATATCTCTTTTTAATTAAGACTATCTTTTAGTCACAAATAATTGAAATCTATATTTAATATATTTAATTATTATAACTTATTTATAAATTTGAAATTTATCTATAAAAGTTGGTTAGGGTGTAATATCTTATCTAATTTGTTTTAACACGGATACTTTGAACCATGACCAAGTCATGGTAGCAAAATTTAGGTACAAATGAATCCAATATAGGCTAGCATCAATAATTTAAGTAATACGAACTGCTTACACGAAAAAGTCAAAGCCCATGTTCGTCTGCAGCTTTCAAATATTATTTAGCCTGATTCATAAACATTTAGCTTTTATTACAAGAATCCTAAGTTTTTTTATAAATGCCGTATTCAATTTCCTCGAAGCTTTTTTTGTGATGGATAGAAACTCTAGGATTGAATGGGGGATCGATTCGATTTACTACTAACTGACAATTGAATTATTTAATTTATGAGAGGTTAAAATATTTCAATATTTTAAATTTTTTATCTTAAAAAATAAAATAATTAAAATTCAAATTAACTCAAGTTCTATTTAAATTTGATTCGGTTGTACCCAAGTTAATTTTTTTAGGAACAGAAAAATAATTTTAGATTTTTTAATATTTTTTAGTATCTTATCGTAGAAAACAAGAACTAAACTTCTCTTGCAAATACTAAAAATAGTTAATTTAAAATTTTGGAACTATTAATAAAGTTGCCAATTTCGCTCTCCCCTCCTCCGAAAAACCTGGCGCCGCCTCTCATGGACCTCCTCCCCGACGAGCTCCTCGCCGACATCCTCCGCCGCCTCCCCCGACCTCCGCCGCCGCCGCCTCCCTCGCCTGCCGCCGCTTCCTCCTCCTCCACCGCCGGTCCCGCCTCTCCCTCTCCCTCCCCACCACCTCCCCTCTCCACCTCCTCCGCCTCTACCCCTCCCTCACCTCCCTCTCCCTCTCCCTCCCTTCCGCCACCTCCCTCCCCTCTCTCCCCCTCTCCCCTCCCTGCGCCGCCTTCGACTCCTCTCTCACCCGCCCACCCCCGCCTCCCTCCTCTCCTTTGCCGCCGCCGCCCCCTCCCTCACCTCCCTCTCCCTCGCCTCCCTCCCCTCCTCCACCCTTCTCCTCCTCCCCTTCTTTCCCCGCCTCCTCCACCTCTCCCTCCTCTACCCTTCCCCCGACGGCTCTGACACCGACCGGCTCGAGCCCGCCGAGCTGGGGCTGGAGTCGATTTCCCTCACCGGCGTCGGCGCGGCGGACTCCGGGCTTGGGTGGCTCTGGCGGAGCTGCGGCTCGCGGCTGCGGCGGCTGTGTCTCCGGTCCTGCGCTGGCACTGGCGACTGGTTCCAGCGGTTCGCCGGCGTGCTGCCGGGACTGGCTGAGCTCGAGCTCCGGACCTGCCGGGGGATGGTGGACGAGGTTCTCCTCGCGGCGGCGGCGGAGGCCGCCGCGCTGACCTCGCTCCTCGTCTACGACGGAGGGTCGAGGGACGGGCTGCTCTGGTTCCTCACCCACGCCGCCGCCCGCCCGGTGCTACGGTCGCTCGACTTCCGCCTCCCGCTCGACCTCCGCGACGACCACCTCCTCGCCGCCGCCGGCAACTTCGTGCTCCTGACCGAGCTCCGGTTGCAGAGCTGCTGCCTCGTCACCGGCACGGGGCTCCGATCGATGGAAGGGAGGCCTCTGTCGGAGTTGGTGCTGATCAATTGCGACGCCATTGAGCGAGAGCCCGGTTTACTTACCACGTTGGTGCAAAGCCTCAAACAGCTAAAAGTATTGGATCTTTCGTACAACGATAAGTTGCGGGATAAGGAGCTGTGCTCGATGCTCGCTTCCTGCGGCAATCTGGTAGAGATGAAGTTGAAGGGTTGCAAGGAGCTGACTGGTTTGGCCATGGCGGCTGTCCGCAGGTTCTGCAAGCTGCTGCAGGCGGTCGACGTTGTGGACTGTAGGGGGTTGGCGTGGAGGACGTTGAGCTGCTTGTGTTGAGCTTGCCGCAGCTTGGCCGGATTGCCGTGGAGGAGGGGAAGCTCTCCGACGTGGCGAGGTCGTGGATGTGGCGGAGATCGGTGCAATTGGGTTGATTTGGTTGGAGGTGGAGATTGGCCTTGCTTCTTTCCCATGACAGGTGATGTAATACGCATGTATATTTTCTTTGTTTGCTGTTCATGTATGGTGGAATTATAATTGAAATTGCGTGAAATTTATAATTGCGTATATTGTTGATACTTCATACAACGATTGAATGATTTGTTCGCTTGGGAATGGAACTTCCTAATTTCGGTGGAGCCAATTGAATGATTTGTGGCCTTCGCGGTTTGTTTGAGGAACGTTTAGCTGCTTTGATTATGTTTCGTTGCATGAAAAAGTCGTACGCTATTTGGTTTGTGTTCTTCAAGTGTGAATTGCTATCTTCCTGATAATCGTTTATTTCATTGTTGTTATGGTTGGGAGACACTGTAAATTGCAATGAGTAAATGTGTGGTTTGTGCCAGATAATCAGAAACAAAGAACACCCTTTATTCATGTGTTGTTATACAGATGTGTAGGTAGCTGGTTTATATTAGAAGTAAACAAAAATTTTGATTTATAGTAGAATGGTTGCAAAGTAGGATCAATTCTTGCGAGTAAAATGAGAAGAGCTAGCCTTGTTACAACTAAAACTGTCTAGGTTGAAAAGAATGCAAAGGATTTTCAAATTAAACCTTCCCATAATTCTTTGTAATTTATTTTTGTTACATTTCTTTTAGTGTTAGTTATTTGTGTAACATGTGGATCGTGAAGAAATGATTTTGCTTATAAATATTAAAAAAAGAATCTGTAAATTGCATGAAAGAAACGAGGTTAATTAGGCTATGGAACTTGGAAGCTCTGCTCTGATGTCGAGAATTTATGATCTCGTATGCGTATTCAAGCTTCCTCTTATTGTGTATGTTTCTAAACCATTTTTTTCGAATTTCCCATGCTGTTTTATTGAATTTGCTGATTTTCGGCAATGTTATTTTATGGTTGAGTACTCAATCAAGCTGAATTTAGAGCCAGCCAATTTGATGTTCCACCACTCATCTATATCGAACCTCAAACCTTGGTATTTAATTGCTCCAATATGTGAATATTATTTGGACTTTAAATTCGTTGATTGATTGATTATGTGAGAGTGAGGCTTTTTTTTTGCAAGACCGCCACAAATGAGAGTAAACTTCATGTTGTTCAAGGGTCCCTGTCTTGAGGGTTTTCGGCCCTTGTCTCAATTAAGATAATGACAAGAGGTTTATCTGTCAACTATGTAATGCTTAGGCTTGTCATGATACATGATAGGATATTACAGGTTTGTAATATATTTATTAATGAATTTCATGTCATTTTTAAGGTGTTGATGTTTCACCAAGATTGTTATCATCCTCTATTTAAAACACAGCTTGAGCTTGATACGTAAAGAATGCGAATCATTGCTCATATGTAACTCTGGAGTCTGGTCGATGTGTGAAATTCACTTGTCACTAACTGAGAGCCATAATGAATTCAAGCTCGGCAGAAATGAACTTCTTATCTTGCACAGCAGCTCAAATCAATGCTTTTTATAAAGTAATATATTTCCTATCATCATATATGCTCATCCAAATTACAGCTTGACGTTCTTGACCATCTCTCCATAGGAAAAGATTTTGCATATCGAACTCCTTTTCCATCAGATTACGAATCCCATTCCTTCGTGTTTTTTCACCCTTTCTTCTTAGTGTAGTAGTCAGCAGCGATGGGAAGTGTGAAGGTGCTTATCATTTCTCTTTATTGGGTGAATAGATTCCGGAAGCTATTCCATTTATCGAGGAAGCAGCTTCCTTTTCATGCCTTACAATCAAGTCAATTGTTCCTCACCTTATTGAAGTGTTATCATTTTTTAGTTGACTGTGGCATTATCTTTGCTATGAGCTCATTATTCGGAAATTTAACTGGACCCAGAAGTAGGAAGACAAAATAATTGAACCCGGGGGGGCGGTGTGAATTGAATCAGTTGAGTTTTGTGACTTAAGTAGCAGAAATGAAACATCGAGAAGTAATGTGATAGTTTCCATACTATAACCCATGTAGAACGAAATTGTGAACCCAGCCAAGAACAGCAAGCACTAAATACTATTTGAGGCCCAGAACTCAAAACAACTTTGCGTCTTAGTTGTTACCTTGGTAAAGTTATCAGCACAAATAATCTCCAACGACGAAAAAAAAATCAATGGTAAAATTAGCCTATAACGTTCAATCACAAGTTTTAATGTTGTAACTGGGGCTACACCTCAATGCCGAACGTACGAGTATACATATATAATCTCTCAATGCAAGCGGTGCACCTCAATACATATAAACTTTGGCCTATCTTTCAACCAATCAACCGTTCACGGCAGTCCAATAATTGACGCAAGATGCCGCTGTTCATGCCCATCCCATGTAAAAAGATAAAACTAATTTTCTGATCTCAAACTCTTTGCTTTGCCATTAGACCTCCCACTCACGTCTCGTTTGTATTATATATAGTCTCGTCTGCGTCACCGTCGCCATGTTCTCCATCCCTGGACATCAACTTAATTTGTTGGAGGTAAGCTAATGAGCCTTCCCTGTATACACACTGATCATGCATTAATAAATGGACTTTTCATACAGTAAAATCCATTATTTCATTAATTTTATTGCGTTATCGTTGATTATACTTAATTATTTGCAAACTTTCCTTTTTAGAGTCCCTTGTATAATAGTATACCACCACCATCCCAGATTATTAACGGCACTAAATGAGACCCATTTGTGCTTTTATATCAGACGGGTTGGCAGTGAGGTACAGTGCCTGCCAACTCAGTCTTTTAACTTTAAGAAGACCAACCTTGACGACAGTACTCTGCCGTCAAATTGTGTGGATGAGGCAAAGATATGTCACCCACCGTCCTTGTATAATAGTATACCACCACCGTCCCAGATTATCAGCGGCACTAAATGGGGAAGACCCACATTTTGTGCTTTTATATCAGATGGGTTGGTAGTGAAGTACAGTGCCAACTCAGTCTTTATACATTAAGAAGACCTACCTTGACGACAGTACTATGCCGTCAAATTGTGTCGATGAGGCAAAGATATGTCACTCATATAATTCCAAATATTCAAAGTCCATATCATTGTTTAATACAAATGAGTGAGCCCCATTTACGTAGATCTCACGAGGGGACTTGTTTTTTCTTATAATGAGTGGGCATAAGTGGACTGGCATGACTATGCTTTCTACTTACCTGGTTCCTTCATCTTTCTTGACCTGTATTTTAACAGAGCAGCTTCCAACCAAACCCAGTACATTCTCGCATTTGGGTGCCAAACTTGCTCTTTGCTTTGCTCGAACGCCTTTAAATAATGAATTATGGTGTCCACTGCCAGTACACTTGGCAACGTGCCACTTTGATTCTGTGATAAAATTATCATTCTGGTGAGCTTATATCTACATAAAGTATTGGGCATGATGAAGCATAAAATCTACATTTTATATATAAATTAGATAACAATGACATATTGATTATAAAGTATGAACAAAAATCCAGAGGATCAATATGGTAGGGGGTAGGTGACTAAAAGACAATTGCTGTCAAGATGGGTGTCTACTAGGATCCCACAAGCTTGATTCCCAAGTGGGACATCAACACCTCCATCCATGAAGGTGGATGCATAAATATTTATGAAAACTTTGGTATGGATAGATTGATCATATCATGTTTAACAAAGCAATTCATAGTTAAAAGTTCCCATGCAAGGTCCTATGCAACAATACATCGCCTACTTATATTATATGGTGACCGGGGCATGCTCTTGATGATCTTTTGAAGCTTTAGTCGGCCTATGAAATGCATGATGCCTTCTTAATATATATGTGGATCAACTTATATTTTATGGTTGAAAAGTACCTATATAATTTGATCATAACATATTTTAGAGTCTTTCAGAAAACGAACTGGTACTGGGTATTGTATATATATATATTATGTAAAACTGAGACGAAGATGTTTAATGTTTTTAATTTGCTGGTCCGTGTATACGTAGTTTTCTGTGTTCTGTAGTTCTATATAATTGGATTCTAGCTCTTGATCAAGGGATGTTCGGTATAGAATTTTGATCTTGGCATGAAAAGCCAGCAAGACGTAGTAACAGTAGAGAACAATAGTACGGATGGTAGTTTTCACTCTTTCGTGTCATGTATTCCACCATGGCTTGATTAGAGCTATCTGGTGCCTGTGTCTCTTTAACATCTGTGGGTGTTTCCATAGCTGGGGTTGCTTGTAAAGGCTGTTGAAGTTTATCCAAATTGAACCAGGAAGAACTAGTAAGGATTGAACTCGTTCATGGTGGCTCAAAGATGGTGGGCAGATCAACTAGAATTTACAATGTTGGCGGCCATGCCGGCGTTGTACGTTCGTAAATCTTGTTTTGGAGCTCCCGACGTGTTACGTATTATTTGTTTGCATTTAGTCATTGCGTGCATGAATTAATCAGCATGGTGTCTTTGTAATAAGCTGTCATTGCCTATTAAAGTTATGGTTATGACCGTGTATATTGCTAATTGGCTGACATTGTGGAAGGATTAGAATGTCCGGTAAATTTTAATATTATATTTAAATTTTTATTGAATAATGAGATAGACTGTAATAATTAAATATTTTAGACATAAAATATGATTAATTTTAAAAATATATCATATTTGAATAAAAATATAAATTATAATTATTTAATTTTTAAAAAAAAATAATTAGTCAGACTCATATTGTTAAGAAATTAAAAAAGAGGTTAGTCGGGTTCAAATGTGTGACCTTGTAAAATATATTTTTATTTTTATATTTTTTAAAAAAAATTAAGTTAGTGAGATTTAAAACTCATAGCCCATGAGATGTTTTTTATATTTTTTAAATTTTTATTAAATTTTTATTAATTAATTATTATTATTTAATTAAAAATAACAAGATTCGAACTCTTAACCTCTCAAAAGAGGTTGTTTTTATTTTTTAAATTTTAATTAATTAATTTTTCTATTATTAATCGCACTCGAGTTCGTTTTCTATTAATAAAAGTATATTAGAGGTGCCTCCCCGATTGGTCATCTTTAAATAAACTAAATAAACTGGCCATAAATTAAGCAATTTGATGTGTTTAATATTGCTAATCAAACCATCGCCAGCTAGGTATTTGACACACAGCCAACTAGCTTTGAGGGGAGAAAAAAGGCCACGTAACAATCTATAGGTGTGCAGGCTAGGGAACGTACAGCTGCTTCCCACGTAACTGTTATGTGTTCCACGTAGGCATGGCCAAGCCCACGCAACTAGCTATAGGTGTGTTTCATTAACTATAATATATATGTATAGCTAGATAGGGGTGCATTCCAACTCTACCACAAGCAAAAATAAGTGTGAAGAATATAAAAATTGGAAAATTTTTAGTCACTTTTTAAGCCTGAAGTGTACCCTATTTTAATTGATCAGCTTATAGTTTGTCTGTATTTTATTAATCATCCCAATAAATAAAAAAGTTAACTTCGTTGTCAAGTATAATAAAACTCTGTTAACGTTGCATATAAATTATACTTATAGTTTACCACTTGGGCTAATGAAATATTTGATTGTAAGTGTGTTTTTTTCTCCTGTCAATTGAATTTTATAAAGTGAGATAAATAGGATATTGGGTTAACGAAGAAGTACTCGTTTATAAATATGTTTTTCTATTTGGCTTAATAAAGCACCCGGTGTAAATGTGTTTTTTTATGCTTTGCCAACTATATTTCACAATTTAAGATCAACTGGATACTTAGATAACCGAAATATTTGATCATAAATATGCTTTTTCTTATGTTTGAGTTAACAAAATACTAGATTTTAAGTATGGTTTTTGTGTTTTGCGCATCGACTTTCACAACGCTGAGTCAACCTTGTACTTTAAGTTAAACAAGCACTTGACAATAAGTGTATTTTTGTTATTTCGTCAATTACATTTCATCACATGAAGTCAATCGGGTACTAAAGCTAATAAAGTACTTAATTGTAAGTATGTTTTTATGTTATGCTAACCTGGTTTTATAATGTGAGGTTGACTTAGTAAATATAGTGGTCGACTGTAAGTGTATTTTTTATACTCCATTAATTGGGTTTCACTATGTGAGATTAATTAGGTTTTTTTCATATACGTGATTTTTTTGAAAACAAAGTTAACCTTTTGTTGAGGTAATGATTAGTGGAATTCAGTTAAATTCCATGTGAATTAATCAAAAGGTGTGCACTTTGGACGCAAAAATAAAGTGTGACTAAAAATCTTTCATAAACGAGGAACTAACAAATTCAAAGTACTTATTATTACAACACATTTCTTTCGTATGAATTATTAATTTTGAAAGAAGATCAACAAGTTGTTATTACCACCAAGAATAAAAATGTTTTGTAATTGAATAATTATTCCCAAAAAATACACAATTAGAATCTCACCACGTAATAGTGGAGATTGATACCCTTTTTAGAGGTTGAAGGGGTACAAAGTTTAGGATTGTTCTAATGCAGGAAAATAAATTTAATAATATTAAAATTGATAAATTTTATTTAAAATAAAACATCTCGATACAATAATACGAGTTAAAGATCTTCTTAATATGTAGATTCAAAGAATATAGTCTTTATTAAGAAGATCTTTGTTAGAAAATCTTAAACGTGTAAATTTTTCTTAACACAAGAATTTAAAGAGCTATACATTAATTTTGTGAACATTTCAATTAACTACATCTATATTTAATGTTGACTTTTAAACATTATAGGTAAGAATTTAATAGACTATTAACATATTCTCATACCAATAATATTTTAAATTATATATATATATTTATAATTAAAAGCTAGGCCTCCTCATATTCATACAAATATTACAACTAAACTTTTTTTTAACACATTATGATACATACATTCATATTAATATAAAAAAACCCAATCACAATTAGGAAAAAAGCTAATAAAAAAGACATACTATTAATATAAAAAAAATACAGCCACAATGACAAAAACCCATCAAGCAAGAAAAAGAAAGATATAATTTTTTTTAAAGAAAAAGACAAAACTACACAGCACACCTTCTTCTTCATCAATTATCACAATTCTGCTTAATATAAAGAAAATTAAGCCAATCATCCCATGAGACTCGTCTCATGCAAAAGCATGGCGACTTATCTGACAAGTACACGCACCTATCACCCCGTCCCCCGCCTTATCTCTTGATAAGATCACCTAACATTTCAAATTATTACACCAACATCCCTATCCTTTACTGATTCCGAATTGACCTCCCTGCGTTTCTCATTATTCAAACAGGCCCTCTTTCTTCCTTCTTTAAATCCAAGCTCCACCGAGTCGCAGCTCCACAGCCGGCGCCGGAGAAGATCGCGGGAAAGTCGGCCGCTTTCCGACGCATTCGTGTGGTGGGAGGCGGCGGGGGAGGGGCCGAGGTGGTGGGGGTGAGAGAGAGAGAGAGAGCCGTGCTGCATGTCAGATTGCGGCGGCGGGTGCTGCGACTACGGCGGATACGGTGAGCTCGCAAACCCACTCCAATGGCCGCAACTACGGAAAAAGCGACGCTCCCTTGCTGCGTTGCCCGGATCGAGGCGCCCGGTGCCGGCGGCGGCGTGGCCCGGCGGGCGGCCGCCGGCGAGGTGGCGGTGCATGACTGGACGGAGGAGAGAGGGGACGGAGGCCGGGCCGTGGTGTCGTCGTTGATTCGTCCCGTGGACGCCTTGCCGGAGACTGCCCCCGCCAAGCCTCCCCCAAACAAAGGTTGACGATGCTCTTTGCTTCTTCTCCTTTTTGTGTAAAAATGGCTGCTTTTTTGGATACTGCAATTGTTTTACGTATGCGTTCACGATCACACGGTCATATATTATCTTATGTTTCAATGCTAAAAGACCGTGAAAATTTTTCTGGGGAGCTACCGACGTTATGCTTTTGAAATTTCGACGGTGGATGACCCTCGAAAAGTGTTGTTCTTTGCTTGGAAATGCCATGGGCTTGCCTTGTTTTCTTTCCGCTGTGTTTCATCTATTTGCGATCTTCCTGTTCGTACGTCCATGTCATGATTCAAGACACGGATGCTCATCCTGCTTGCACTGGTCATTTGTTTCATGGATTAGACCTTCTTCAACTTGTCTATGATTGTTGAGTTTATTTTCTTTGTTTCAATCTTTGATGTCTACCATTGACTAGAATTGTTGTGTAAAGCATAAAGTGGAGAGGCTTTTCACCTGGTATTTCGTCCACGGAGAGGGACCACGTAAGAATCGTATTGCATCAAGAATCTCTTAAGATTTTGGCTTGTCCTTTGGTGGGAATACTTCCTTGAGGTGTTTGTATACTGTGAGACCTCCCTATGGTTTCTTCGGGATACGCCCCTGATTGAGCAACTGGACTTTCTTTCTAGAGCTCATGTATGAAACTTGATATAGCTCTTAAAAATTTGAGGTGGCTGCTTGTTGCAACTTCGGCGATCGTGGAGCTTCTATTAGCACAGTCACGTTCTTAAAAATAGCCGAGCCTACTGCAAAAAACAGAATGCTGTGAAGTTTTATTTATTTTGCTTTTTTAGTGGATTAGTTTCTTATTGGGGCTTCCAAAATGCAGGAATTCCACTTATGTTGAGAGCTCAGACCAGTCATCCTTTGGATCCCTTAGCTGCTGCCGAAATTTCAGTTGCTGTTGCAACTGTCCGTGCTGCAGGAGCCACTCCTGAGGTTATACTCCCTTCTGTGTTTTCTACTCCCGCGTGTATACAAGTGTTATTCTTGCAAACTGATGTTTAATTCTTATTTTACACGCTTGGTTTGACAACCAGTATTCTTTTTTTCAAAATTTTTTTTATTTAAGTTTGACGTTTTGTATTTTAATTAGTAGCTTCCCGGATGCATATCGTAATGTATTGAGATGACAATAATTCCAAAAATGCTGCTGCAGTTGTGCTTCAATTCATCTGCTATATTTTTATGCTTTTATCATTAGTGTAATGATATTGTATTGCTTTTTCTGCTTTATTTCCCAATGACCCTCTTCTGTCAGTTAAATGCTGATGATTCTTACTCATCCTGGTATCTTACAGTTGAGAGATAGTATGCGGTTTCTTGAGGTGGTTCTATTAGAACCGGAGAAACAAGTGGTTGCACTGGCAGATGCATACTTCTTTCCTCCTTTCCAGCCATCTCTGCTTCCGAGAACAAAAGGTGGGCCTGTAATTCCTAGCAAGCTTCCCCAAGGCGAGCTCGACTTGTTGTATATAACAAGCGATCAAATGAAACAAGTGTTTGGATTGTTGAACTTTCTGAAGTACATGCTGTCACTAGAGGTGGCCATCACAGGGGAAAGGTCATTTCCTCTGAAGTTGTTCCAGACGTTCAGCCTCCTATGGTATTATCTTCATTTCCATCATTATTTAGAATATTTTAATTTTCTAATCAAGTGACTTGTCTGTTTAATATTTTCATTGTCAACATCTTGACATAGCCAAAAATGTTATTATCACGTGTTATTTATGGAAGTCTTGTGTTTTCCTTCTTTCTGCTCAATTTATTAATTGTAAACAATTCAAACACTTACGAGTTAATTTTCCAGCATATTAACATTATACCTTTTCTCTTCAGGATGCTGTTGAGTATGCTGAGTGTGAAGCAGCTGTTAAGGAATATCCTCCGTTTAGAGAGGCAATGAAAAAGAGGGGTATCGAAGACATGGATCTTGTGATGGTTGATCCCTGGTAGACCCTTGCTGTCCTATGGCTATAAGTTTTCTCTAAAATTTATTCTGTTGCATTGGCACTTAATTCTCTTTCCTTTCTGTGCTTAGCCTGTATGGGAACATATTGTCAATGTACTTCTTGAACTTGCACAGGTGTGTTGGATACCACGGTGAGGCTGATGCTCCTAGTCGTAGACTTGCAAAGCCCCTCATTTTCTGTCGGACAGAAAGCGATTGCCCTATGGAAAATGGTTATGCCCGCCCAGTTGAAGGCATCCATGTGTTGGTGGATATGCAAAATATGGTGGTCATTGAGTTTGAGGACCGAAAATTAGTTCCCTTGCCTCCAGCTGATCCCCTCAGAAACTATACCGCTGGAGAAACTCGTGGAGGTGTTGACCGTAGTGATGTGAAACCTCTGCACATCATTCAACCTGAAGGTCCGAGTTTCCGAGTCAATGGTTACTTTGTTGAATGGCAGAAGGTATTTTCTTAAAGAAATTACTATGTTTTCTTGCTTATTTGTGGCTGTGCCAAGCTGGTTTTACTGCCTGCAATACTACCCTGTTGTGCATATGGCTGAATTTTTTGTTACTAATTAGCTTCACTGGATAATGATAAAATTCATAACCCTTTTTAAATCTCTAATCATGCCTCATGTTCATGTGTACTGATATGTCGAAACTTACGTGTGTTATTGGTGATGAGGCCTGAAATGGGTGGTTACAGAAATCATAGTTGCTTATAGATCAAGTTAGGCAGTTATGTGCCATGCATTTACTCTTGCAGATGTGCATACTTATTTAATATATACTGCAAGTAATTCATCTACGAAATGAACAAAATATAATCACAAAATCTTTTAAAATGGATTTTTTCAAGTTGGTGATGAGCTAGTGCATTGATAATTATCTTTCTCTGTTTGAACCAGTGGAACTTCAGGATTGGATTTACTCCAAGGGAGGGGCTGGTGATCCACTCTGTGGCATATCTTGATGGTAGTAGAGGGAGAAGGCCTGTTGCACATAGACTAAGCTTTGTTGAGATGGTTGTACCATATGGAGACCCAAATGAACCACACTATAGAAAGAATGCTTTTGATGCTGGAGAGGACGGCCTGGGTAAAAATGCTCACTCTCTGAAGAAGGTAACCATTTCCATATCATATTCATATTCGAGTACTGAGTATTATTTTCTTTCTTTTATTTGTCTGTTCCACTTCTTAAAACAAACTTCAAATACTCAGGGATGTGATTGTTTGGGGTATATTAAATACTTCGATGCACACTTTACTAATTTCACTGGAGGAGTGGAGACAATCGAAAACTGTGTTTGTTTGCATGAAGAGGACCATGGAATACTATGGAAACATCAAGATTGGAGAACTGGCTTGGCTGAAGTTCGTAGGTCAAGGCGCCTGACAGTTTCATTTATTTGTACAGTTGCAAATTATGAGTATGGTTTCTATTGGCATTTCTATCAGGCAAGTTCATCATGCATATTAGTTTGTTAATATTTGAACTCCTCTGCTTTAAAACGACCTAGATTAAATGCTAGTGGGACTTAAGCAAGTCATTTCTGTACTTTGCCATACTGAAAAGTAGGTCTTAATTTGCAGGATGGAAAAATAGAAGCTGAAGTAAAATTGACTGGAATTCTTAGCTTAGGAGCATTGCAGCCTGGTGAAGTTAGAAAGTATGGAACAACTATAGCACCAGGGCTTTACGCACCTGTTCATCAGCATTTCTTTGTTGCTCGCATGGACATGACTGTTGATTGTAGGCCCGGGGAAGCATTGAATCAGGTATATTTTTACATGTATCTTGTTCTTTGAGCTCTGAATATTTTCAATACTTACGCATAAGAGTTGGTCTGACTTGCAGACTAATGCCTTAGCCATTTTGGGTTCTTTATTGTTGCTTCAATTGCTTGTCTCCCTTTGGCGGGCTTCGACCCTTTACCTTTCTGATGGTTCACTCATTCAAAGACCTGTGTTCTACTTCTTCTAGGTGGTAGAAGTGAATGTTAAAGTGGAAGAGCCAGGAAAGAATAATGTGCACAATAATGCATTCTATGCCGAAGAGAAGCTTCTAAAGTCTGAACTACAAGCAATGCGTGATTGTGATCCATCATCTGCTTGCCACTGGATTGTAAGTTAAACTTTTACTGCCATGGACTGATGAAATTCGGCAGCTATTTTAGTTTCCAAGAATCAGTTTGTATATTTTGTTAAAGTCTATTTCTGAGAATACTATTCATTCGGTATGAATAGGATACAAAGAAAAAATGGAATAGCAAGTCATTGTTTCTGTGGTCTTAAAGATGTTCTTTCCAAATGCTTTACCTTTGTTGTTTCTTGCTTTAACAGGTAAGGAACACAAGAACTGTCAACCGGACTGGGCAGCTGACAGGCTACAGGTTGGTTCCTGGCTCGAACTGCTTGCCACTCGCCGGTCCAGAAGCGAAGTTTCTTAGGAGAGCTTCTTTTTGAAGCATAATCTTTGGGTCACAGCATATAACCGTGAGGAGCAGTTCCCTGGAGGCGAATTTCCAAATCAAAATCCTCGTGTTAATGAGGGACTAGCAACATGGGTCAAACAAAACCGACCGCTCGAGGAAGCAGATATTGTTCTGTGGTTAGTACTCATCTAATACAATATGCGGTCTCCATTTCCCAAGTTGTTGTTAGCCATGATGTGGTGTATTCATCAAACTGTGTTTAAAGAGTTGATAATAGCTGAACTTGTGCATGTATCGGCTTGTGGCAGGTATGTGTTTGGTCTGACACACATTCCTCGTCTTGAAGACTGGCCTGTAATGCCAGTGGAGCACATTGGATTTATGCTTATGGTACTATTCTCCTCGTACACATATGCCCATGATTTTGTAGATGTTGATTTGTTTGTTTATGGCTTTTTAGCTTTTGCCTAAAATGATCGGTTACTCATGTTTGCCCTCTCCACAAACATGTTTAACTGGTGCCAACAATAGTTTGTTCAATGGTTAAACTTCTTTTGTAACGTGTGCTGAGAAAATCTGTTTTGTGATGATCAGCCGCATGGTTTCTTCAACTGCTCCCCAGCCGTGGACGTCCCACCCAGCGCCAGTGACGCTGATGTTAAGGAGAATGGAGACCCGAAGCCAATTCCTGGCGGCCTCTTGTCCAAGCTCTAGAAATGTTTTTTTCCTTGCGTTTCTGTAGACCAAATGTATCAACTGTATCTGTTGTCTGTGCTTGATCATCGGACCTCTGTTTCATCTCTGTTTTTGAAGTTTGGAGTTTTATTTGATGAATGTCTTTCACGTACCATTGTTATGTCTTCCCAATCTATTTTACTTTGAGGCCTGTATTTGGTTGAATATGCATAAATTGCTTGTACTCGTTTACATGGTAGTATGAAAACTAGCTCCACTTTCCCATCCTAATATGTGAAATGATCCTTTTACTACCCCATCGGCTTGGTTTTAGAGTTTAGGATTTAAGGTTTTAAAAAAATTAATTTTTAATTTATTAAAATTTTATTATTAATTAAAATTATTAATATCTAATTAAGGATTTATAAATGATAATATTATCAAATTGGGGAAGATTTAGGATTTTTTACATAAAAGTGGGTTCCCTTTAAGATTTGCCATGTTTTTATGAATTTGTGATGGAAGAATTCAGATATAACTAAGGCGCTCTCTCTCTCTCTCTCGTCTCTCTTTACTAATTAAAATAAATGAAGAAGGGATCATGTATTAATTAACCAGATCTACTATACCACATACTCTCTAAATTTTGTTAGATTTTGATTTTTGTTCTATTTATACCTGATTTTCCAATTCGACATTTTCTAAAACTCGAAAACCGTAGAAAATATGGGGTGATGAAAAGTTTATCAACGGTTTTAGGCGCAGAGAAAGAGTAAAAAATTTAATACAGGTTTATTTATAAATATGGAGATGATATTAAATTATTTCCCATGTTTTAATTAACCATGGATAAAAGGTGTAAAACACAATGACAAGTGAAACTTTTTTCTATGGATTTTTTAAGGCGTGAAGGAAAATCTTTTTTATTTTTGTAATAAGTCAACTCCACTTCATGACCTTTCGATTCAAGTCAAAATTTTAAAATTGTTAACAAAATATATAAATGCCTTTCTTAAAACGGACGTGGATAATTTGAGAAAAGCCCATATAATCCCCTTCTAAAACAATTATTATTATTATATATTCTATTAAATGATACTTCCCTGTATAAGTTGGATTACATAAATCATATCTTTAATATTAGCAATTCTAATATAATATGCAAGTCTTCTCAAGCTTTAGAGCATTTCTCTAATTATAAAAAAATGGTTTAAAACTCTTTTTTGACTTTAAAAGCTCTCTAAGTTAACTTGATTTCGTGGCATGTAAAATTAAACTTTATGACTTTGTGACTTGTAGAATTAAATGACTCTCCGGTGATTGATTTTACGATTGACTCTCCAAATTAAATTCATCAAAATATATTACTTTTATTTTAAATCAACTAAATTTATAATTTGAACTTATGTAAATCATTTGTTTATCTATTTTAAATGTAAAATATATATATATATATATTAATTTTACAAAAAAATTATTTTACCTATTTAAATATTTAGTATAATTGACTCTAAAATGGGTTGGAGTCAAGTCGATGCTTCTCCCTATATATTTTGTTGTAATTATCTTTCTTTTATACTTAGTAATTTAGTTCGGAGAAACTTGAGAATAAAGAATATCTTAATACACTATTCACGAAGCATAGTTTAAAGAATTATTCACGAAGCATAGCTTAATATCATACTAGGTATAATGCATAGCTTAAGATATAATATTTACTATTCACTTCTAGTGAATAATTTTTTGCATAATGGCTCAATTACCTTTCATCTGCATCTTGCCTAGTATGATATACTGTTCCAAAATATTCACTCCAACTTGTACCCATATCAATAAATAAACTTGATCTCACATATACATGCTTGTATGAAAAAAATATTCTGGTACACATGTTGAGCTGCTAGCTCTTCATTTCCACGTTTATTTCCTTCAAAATGTCATATTCTTTATGTTTATTTCCCTACTTGTCAAGGGTTTTTGAGTATGAAATTAAGTAATGTAAAGGTATGGGATGAAGGTATAAAAGTAGTGGCGGTGGGTGGTGGAGGGAGGGCTGTCGTAGTGATGGTGCTGGTGGTCGTTGGCAATGGTGACGGCGGGTTCCTTCGTTGTAAATAATAAAATGTCATCTTTTTTGTATTTTTACTATATTTTTAAATTGGTTTGTGATTGTAAACTTGAAGTTGAGTAAAAATAAGGGAAGAAGATGAAGATGGTTAATGGTGGTGGGTAATTGCCGTGGTGAAAGTAGTAGGCAGCAGTGGTGGTGGCAACATCACCATGGCCTTCTCCTACTCAACCATAACATTCTGCCATTTCCGTCGCTCTTCCCCGCTTCCTTTTGACGGTGATAACAAAGCTCTGACAAAGTATTTTATTTTCAATGTGTTCTTCTCCATGTTTTTTTAAATAGGCTTTTATACCTTTTTATTGAGTAGGTCTTCCTCTGTTAAATTCTTTTTTTATGGAGATGATCAGTATAATCTACGAAGTGTAGCTAAAAATTTCCATTTTGATGCCCCTCACCAGGTTCATCATTTTTATGTATGTCAAACAAATAAACGTCCATAGACACACACAGATTTCGATCGCCGGCAGCAGGTTGTTGAACTGCAAACATAACCCATGAGACCGATGAGGTTGAAAAGCCCACCAAAGCTTCTGGGTAAACTAGGAGTCGTCGAATCGAGGCGGCCTGCAGCAACTAGAGACGACAGTGAAACTTTCAAAGTACAGAGAACTTCATGTACCAGTATTTCTCCAGCAGAGCTATACATACATATATATATATATTTATATATATACATGTAAATATGTAATGCTTTGCTGTTCATCCCTCCAACTTGCTGGAACTCAAAATTTCAGAAACTGGGAAAATCAGTTTCAAGTTATCCTTTAGTCAATAACCATCCAGAGCATCCAAGAACAATAGAACACTGAATAAACAAGATTATACCATGGGAAAAAAAGTCGCTGAAAAGTATGGTAGAGAAGTTGCTAACCAAACCTCCATTTCCAAAACACTTGGGATAGTTTATCAAAAGCACCCAAAAAGAAAAAAGGTCTGCCTCTGAATCATGGACTTCAACAGGGATTAAAAACGGCTGAGACAAATTGTTCCATAACATTTACTGATCAGGTCAGATGTGACAAAATTGTACCTCAAGAAACACAATTTAATAGCATTATTTTTACTCCGGAATCATTTGTTCATTGTCAGCATCTCCTTCTTCCTCAATCTTTGGCTTCGATGGGGCTTGTCCAGCACCAGGAGCTTGCTTCTTCTTGATCCCACTTACAATATCATCGATTCTCAAGAGCATGCAAGCAGCTTCAATGGCAGTTTTAAATGTCTGTGCCTTCACATTATATGCATCCCAAATCTAGAAGGAGAAGGCACAAAACCTCAGTCGGTCACAGATTATATATATCGGTTGCTAATCATGTTACAAACACTTGATTCTCCTCAAAGTACAATCTAAGCTACCTGCCGTTCTTTCATGTCTGTGATAGCACCTGTGTTGCCATCAATGCCAATCCATGCATTTTCACCATTTGCATGCTACAAAAAGTTGTATAATGCACACTGATTACAATTGGTTACCAAACAGTAATAAAACTAGTACGAGGCAAACTAGCTACCTTTCCTTGAAGTGCTGTCATAGTTCGAATAACATTAACTCCACAATTTTGTGCTAAGGTTCTCGGAATAGCCTCAAAAGCCATAGCAGCTGCTTCATACGGCCACTAAGAAGCCCAAGGTATGAAGATATAAGAAACAATAAATATGTAAACACTACCACAGAAGTCAAAAAAAAGGAAAAAATAAAGCTGAAATATGGACAACCAATAGCCATAGTTCTTATTGCTATTCTTGCAATTCTGTGATAAAGAGAAGACAAAAAATATTGAATGGTAAAAAGAAAACAAGTTTAAAAATTCAAAGGATTCAGAGGACTCACCTTTTCGATACCTTCAATAGATGAGCTCTTCTGCTTCAATGTTGCAGATACAGTTAACTCTGTAGCACCACCACCAGGAACAAGTTTTGGATTTTTCATGATATTTCGGGCCACAGAAAGAGCATCCTTAAAAAAGAAACTTTTCAAAATTGAATCTCGTAATATAAAAATTTACTTATGAGGTGACTATTATATTTACCTGCAAGTTTCTTTCAACTTCATTCAAAAGATCTTTACTGGCACCTCTTAGGAGGACAGTGCAAGCTTTGGGATCTTTGCAATCCACAATAAACGTAAAGAATTCATCCCCAATTTTTTTGACCTCAAAAAGGCCAGCACCAGTTCCGACATCAGATTCTTGCAGTTCTTCAGGTCTGTTTACAATAGTAGCACCACAAGCCTTTGCTATTCTGTTATTATCAGTTTTCCTCAACCGTCTTATGGCACTTACACCAGCTTTGCTCAAGTAATGGCATGCCAGATCACTAAGTCCCTTCTCTGTGATCACCACATCGGGTTTAAATTTAAGTATCTGCATGCATATGTTCTGAATATATTCTTCTTCCATCTTCAGCAGAACAGCCCTGAGAATTATTGCCAAAGTTAATACTTGACATCAAAAGGTACTCTTCCACCAATTTGTATCCACCTAATAAATATAGATTAAAACTAAAAAAACATAGACACTGTCTTTAATTAAAACCTTCAACTAAAAAGGTACCTGACAAAGCAAAAAATAAAATAAAAGGACCAAAAACCAGCACTCACCAATCTTCTTCCCTGACCAATTCAGCATTTGTTTGATTTTCTCCTTTCTTATATTCAAGAGGACTGTCAAGTAAGATAATGCGAGGACAAACTATCTTTCTTCTCATTTTCCCTGGTGCAATGACATCTTTGTTGAACATAACCCCTCTTAGAACCTTGGAATCCTCTAATTGGCCACCAGGAACTTTCTCAACCTTCACATACTTTTTAATATCCACGTCTTTATAACCTTGACCCAAATCAACACCAACTATTGTTGTCGCATCAATCGCAAGATCCTACATGAGACAGGCATACACCCAAATAAAACTATGTACTGCTAAAACTATCTATAAAAAAAGGAACAAAAAGAAGCAGCATCATGACAGCATATAATGTTTCAATCACCAAATATTGGAAGGCATACTCACAGCAATTAAATTACCAAACTGGCTAGTAAACTTTGTCCCAATACAACTCTTCACCAAGCCCAGTATAGTAGCACCTGCACCGTATAAAACAGTAAAATAACTTGACGGGGATTTCACAAACACGGCATTGGTAACGATACATCCTACCACAAGATTTAAACCCACGCGGAATCGAAGAAATATGATCTTAAAGCTAATTCAAACTATAGACGGACAACACTTAAAATGGATCAAAAGAAAGTATAATGGTTGGCTTACGGTCATTAACATCAATTGGGGCAGCCATTTTCTCGAGAACAGCAACAGCATCCTCGAGCACTTTATTATATGCTGCAAATTGAAGATCCAACTCAACAACAGACACTTTGCAGGATGTTTCAACTCATCACTGGCAGGAAATAGTATCCAGAGGCAAAAAAAATGCCAAAGAAGCCCCATCAAAGGCTACAAAGATGTTTGCGCTCCATGTCCAAAAAGGTACATGATGCAATACCTCGACATATAACTGTGGGATGGTAGTTCTTGTCAATGAAGGCTTCGGCCACATGAAGCATCTCTCCAGCTGCAACAAAATTCATTCAAAAAGTTGTCACAAAAAAATTGAACAATGGCATGATTTATCATTCACAAGGCAACAAAGATGCTGAAGTATGACACAAGAAATATCAGCAGCTCAAATATCAAAATTAGGAGCTAAGCAATAAAAATTATAATTCATACCAAGAACAATAACAGATGTTGTTCCATCTCCAACTTCCTCATCTTGTGTACGACTCAGTTCAATCATGGACTATCTCGTCAACATAAAGTAACACAGACATAAATTAGGTTGTATTTCTCCTAAAATTTATGAGATGAAAACCAGGAAGACAGAATAAGATAACAACAAAAAATCCCGCATCACATCAGAAAAAGAAAGAAAGAAGAAAGAAGCTATGCAGCAAAAATAATCACTACGAAAAATGTAACTGCAAAGCAGTCCAGCAAAAATGAAAATAAGGAAGCCCATGTGTCTACCTTTGCAGCTGGATGGGCAAGATCCAATTCTCGCAATATGCAATTTCCATCATTAGTGACAACAATCCCTTCATAGAAATGTGAAAAAAGAAGAAGCAATAAACCATGTTAGAAAAGTGAATGACTTGCATAAGCAAGAGAACATCACTGTCCTGCATCAAACCCAAATCTAAGCATTCTCATAAATGGTTCCGTTTTATGTGAACACTATTATCTTCACATATGTCAAAAAGTGGCATCTATGAAATACTTCATTTAAAAAAACCCACAAAAGCATTTAAAAATGATAAACCTCCGCTAGCATCAAGCAGCATTTTCAACATGGAACGAGGGCCTAAAGTAGTGCGAATTATATCAGCAACAGCCTACAAGAAAATACAGAAAATAAAAATAAAAAGTTAAAGAAAGCAGAACCAAAAAACCTAAATGTGGAAATTACCAGTCCGTTGCCACCAATTCCAGCATTCACCAACATATATGTTGTAACATTTCCGAATAACATTCTAGAAGCAATAGATAATATAAGACATGCAATAACGAGAAATGCCAAGTCCAACAGAAACCAAGGTACCGTTACATCCCAACTTTCCCACACTGAACTAGTAGGGTGCAGTTCACGTCTCCTCTTCAACAAGGTCAAATACGATCAACCTTCCCGTTCACAAACCCTTCAACAACGATTATCTAGCACATGCATCCTAAATCTTACAATTGACCTACATATCCTCAAAATGAAGGCCAGACAACCACATCAAGATCAAAATCCCAGTTAAGCAGCAACAAAACTCACCTTTGCAGCTTGGATATTTCCATGGTGTACCTTCTTCCCGGATTCCCTGGCCAAGGAGTCCTCTGCCCAAGACAGTTCACAACAACAGTCAGCGAAACACACAAACACATTAAAAAAATCAGCATTTCATACTCGGACCACAACATAGAATCGGAAAAAAAGGAAGAAGAAAGAAACAACAAAATCAAAAAACACATCTTCGTCTCGGCTTCGGCCAACCAAAAACGATTTGAAAGAAGGTATCCAAAATGAGATCAGGAGATGGAACCGCTTACTCAGGATGCCCATGGCCGGTGGCTGGCGCTGTTCGAAGAAGGGAGGGTAGGGTTCCGGCGAGTCGGCCGGCAAAGGCTAGGGCTCCGGCGAGGGACGGCGGCGGCGTTGGAAAGTTCGCGATGGCGCGAAATCAGAAACGAAGCTTGTCGGACCCTGGCCTTATATCCGATTAAGTCTGGGTCGGACTTTATTCGGATCTATTTGGGCCCGTCGCATGCCCTTAATCGGGTCGGGTCTTGGAATGATGGGAGCAACATGATGCATTTTAATTACTTATTCAAGCGAAAACTACACTCACAAAATCACTAAAATTATTGATTTCATCGTTAAAATATATTATTTAGTCATTAATTATCATGTAATATAAAATTTTTAAGATTTTTGTTTTTGAAAAAAGCCCTTTGTGGTGACCATAAAAAAAACATTGTTTATACCATTATAAGATTTAGACAAGTTTAAGTTAAGAACACAACATTTAATTTCATGTTTGCAACACTACACACTGTATATAAGAATAACTTGCTTTCCAATCTAACACCTTGGGATTATTATAACTCCAAAAAACTTAAAACGCATTTTTATTTTATAAATGACCAATCATCGCAGTGACGGTGCGTTAATTTGGTTCGATATTGACCAAAACTATAGTTCATCAAAATTCAAACATTCATCAATTTTAAATTTAGATCAAATCTGAATATGTTATATGTTAATATAGCTAATGATGTTTTAAGAAAAAAAATATTGATAATTCTAATGATTTGAGTTGATGATGTTTAATTATAAATTTTTGCGACTTCCATCGCCAATATTTTCAAACCTATAAAGCTATCATTAATTGTTTTTATTATATTTTATTAGAATAAAAAAAATCCCCAAACCTTGTAAGTTTTTTTTTTAAATTTGTAAGCTCAATCATCTAATGTTCACAATTAGATTCGATTTACCCGAGCCGATTTAATCAATTTTTTTAAGAATTTAGCCAATCAAACCGAATTTACAGCATCTTCATGTCAACGTCCATGAAAAAAGTACTACAAGTGGTCAGATTTTCACTGCAGAAAGGAAAGTGACGTGGGCATAATCTATGGTTAGATGCTTCTCGTTGAAGCCCATTGTTCCACGGCCACATCTTAGGTTGCATAGCAGTAACATTGGACGGTGAAAGGGAAGCCGAAAGAACAAACTAGAAAGTTGAAATCTAGTTGGGAAAGAGAAGGAGTTTTTGGACTCTTACAATCGAGGATATGGGATCTGTTGCTAAAGGTGGACTTTTGCAATCTTTCTCCGAATCGATTGCCAATGGCAGCTCTTTCAGCAAAAAGGTCGTTTTTTGCAAGAGGGTATGTGTACCCAGAAACCGTTTGTGGGCGTGGAGGCTCGGAATCAGTTGTGGGGTTGCTGAGAATGGGGTGGGAAGCATCTCGCAGAGCAGGATGGAGGATTATAACACTGCCATGAAGAGGATGATGAGGAACCCATATGAATATAATCATGATCTCGGTGAGTTTGCTTATGTTCTCGTGTTGATATTGGTATTTGTTTTAGCCAAAAAGTGTTGGTCTTAGTTGGTGTGTTATAGTTGATGTATGTCCTGTGTAGATGCGGTTTGTTCGTAGTCATATGGTATGATCATTTTCTTTTTCTTTGTAATCAAGAACGGGCTTCTGCAAATCATAAACAACGTTGAATTTTGTTTTTTTCATGTGTGAATTGTTGCTTGTTTTAAAAGATAACTAATTCTAAAATGTGCTCAGCTGCATTGCCCTATTAAGTGACTGATTGTAGAGAAAGGATGTTTTATTGAGCAGCTTGTTTGTGTTAATGCTTGATGTTTCTTTCTAAATTTGATTAATTGGTAGACTACTGGTTGTGTACTTGCTTTGCTTCTCAGCTTCACTTGTCAAGACAAGTGAAGGAACTCCTGATTGATATCTTTAACTTAGTAACTTTTATATTTACACAGCAAATATTAGTATCATCCTGACTTGAAGGGAAAATTATTTTTTTTCCTGCCCAACAATCTACAGGCATGAACTACACTGTCATAGCTGGTGATTTGATCGTTGGATCCCAACCTCAGAAACCTGAAGACGTAAATCACCTTAAAAATGTGGAGAATGTGGCCTACATATTGAATCTGCAGCAGGACAAAGATGTGGAATACTGGGGAATCAACTTGGAGGCAATCGTCAACAGGAGTAAAGAACTAGGAATTCAGCATATGAGAGTACCTGTAAGCTTTGCTTTGTCCTTAAAATTTCAACATCATTACAAAAACCAATAACAAGCAAGTTAAATCTTTTTGCGCTAGTACATTAAAATGCTTACTTGAACATAGGCAAGGGATTTTGATCCCGATTCACTGAGAATTGGATTGCCTAAGGCAGTTTCTTTATTAGAATGGGCAATCTCAGATGGCAGTGGAAGAGTTTATGTTCACTGTACTGCAGGATTGGGACGGGCTCCTGCAGTTGCCATTGCTTATCTGTTCTGGTTTGGGGACATGGATGTGAGTTTTTTCGTTTTAAAGTACAAAACTACATAATCTGATTGGTGTTCACTTTGATCAAAGTCCTAATCCTTGTTTGCTCGTTCAATAGCTCAATACTGCCTATGATAAGCTTATTTCAAAGAGGCCATGTGGTCCAAACAAGAGAGCAATTCGCGGTGCCACATATGATTTAGCCAAAAATGATCCCAGGAAAGAGCCATTTGAGAGCTTACCAGACTATGCTTTTGCAGATGTAGCAGACTGGGAGAGGAAGTTGATCCAAGATCGAGTCCGTGCTTTGAGAGAAAATCAATGAGTATTTTTGGTACTTTTTGCATCTTGTAAAAATTCATTGAAAGCATTTCAATTTTCTAGATCAGCCATGCTTTTATTGATTACATAAATATTTTTTTTCCAGGGATCCACAGAGATTACACCCTCTATCAACGATGATTGGTGAATAAAGAAGTTGCAGCTCAAGCATTACTTGATCAAGTACGAAAAAATAAAACATACCTATAATTCCATTTCCTGGTTCCACCTGTCGTTCAAGTGGTTGTATGTATGTTCAATGAATAAAAGTTCAAATATTTTTTTGGTAAGTATCTAACCAAATAAGTTCTACTCTAGCAGGACAATATCTAGTACATCTTTTAATACAGAATCACCTCAGCATCTTCATCATCATTATTAATTGATCATTCATTTAGATTGTCATATAGGGATCTGCCCTAGACTATAGAAATGCAGTTTTTGAGTTTGCTACTCATCACATGCGACTGAAATCCTTCACAACCTTTAGCAGAAGATAGCAATTTGTGCCATGCTTATGTCAATCTGAGGTCATGAACTGTCTTATTAGATGAGTTCTTTACAGTAAACTTTGGTTGTTTGAAGATCAATACCAGGCCTTGCTTGGCTCATTTTAGTTATGCAACCTATTTTGTTTTTCACTCTTTTAGACTTGCCGTTGACTTTGAGCCGAGCTTTTTTCACTTTTTGATCTTTCAAATTCCTTTCCTTGTTTTCTGCTCGTGTGACAATTTATTGTCAAAGCTAGCTATATAGAAGACAAGCGTAGTTTTTTCTTCCATCATAACTTTCATATCTTCTCTCGAGAAACAAAGGCTTAGGCACCGTCAGAGCACAATACATGATCTTGTGTTTTTGACAGAAAACTACAACTTTCGCAATTGTTTCAAGTTACCAACTTGGGACTAAGTTGGAATACGGTGGTATAGGTTGTTGGTCATAAGGATTTGCCTTTGGAAATGTCCGAAAACTAATCGTGTAATATTCCATGGCATCTAAAATCTCAAGGAAATCAGATATGCCTTTCTGTAATGTTTATTTTCTTTTCCATGTTAACAAGGTTTCATCTTTAATTATTTTTGCGCCAATATCATTTGTGGTACTTAGCCCTTCCATTGCCGCCCGCTACGTAAATATATTACAGTGAAAATGAATTGTTCAAGTTACCAATAGTCATGGCAGCCACAAGTATTGTATTTTGGTGTTTTGCCTATTTTGTCTGTTCACTCCAGCTGATAAATGAAGTGTAATGGTTTCTGCCAATGCCCACCAATCTGTAGGATGTTTGGGGTGCACTGGCATGCATGCCGAAGCCAAGTTAAAATTGTTGCATGGTAGAGGGAATAATTTGGAAGCCTTCTTTAAGCTCCAATTGTGGGTGTAATGATAGGACAATAGCAAAGGTTCCAAAAGTTCTGGAAAAGTTTATTAAAGGTCTTCATTGTTTGCACAAGAGGAGACATCTGGTTAATGAATCTTCTATCTACATTTTATATTGTTCTCTCTACGCTCTCTAGATGGTATCGCCCTGCTCACTATTATTGTCATTGAAGTCATTCGTATTCACTCGCCCCAGCATGGGGAGTGAAAATTTGTTATGTTTTGCTGAACTTGTGTAGGTAAGCAGAGAGCTTGCTACTAATCAAATCATATCATCATATGGCTCCTGGGTTTTTCTTGCAATCTGAAAATTCCAGATCACTAGAAGAAATGGATAGCAATCATACCGGCCTTAGCCCTTCAGATTTGGCAATTCACCCGCATCCCTTCCTCCCAGTTCATTGTAACTATTTGCTTCAATGGTGGCCAATCACCTCGTCGGAGCAGCCCCAGCCCCGACCGCGTAAGAGGTTCCGGCATACACTGACACCAATAGAGGATTCAATTGGAGTTGGTGACGGTGGTGGCAGTGGTGCAGGCACCCCGAAACAGCTGAACAGCATCCGTAGGCTCCAGTTCCGTGATCACATACGGACTTATAGTCAACGGCTGATGGCTGCCGGAGCAGTGGAGGATGCCACCGGCGACGTCGATGGGCTAAGCAATCATGAAGTGTTTTTAAGCCACAATCATCTTAATTCATGTACTCAATAAATACAAAATTTTTTATCATCATCTTAAATAAAATATTTTCAATTAACATACTTCTTATAAAAGACATCTACAAAAGAAATAAATTTCACCCAAACAATTACAAAGTCATACAATCATTCACCTATTGACTTGAATTTTAAAAATGTATTGATTAAAATCAATAAAAATTTCTCCAAATTTGGGTTTTTTTAAATTCACAACCGATTAAAATCAATTAAAAAATTTAAAAAAAATTTCCCCGCCAGAAAATCTCTCAAATTTTTGATTCTTCTCATACAAAAAAAAGATCCAAAACTCATAAAAGCAAATTACACACAATAATCTTATATTAGAATTTGCACACCTGATTGGAAAGGAAGATTCCAAAAATAATTTGCATAAACAATTTGTTAGTCTCGAATTCAAGGCAGGTCTTAACATTTTTTTCAATATAAAATTATTGCCTTCTACACTACATTTGGTTACCTGCTTCCAATATACAATATATCTTTCTCTTTGAGAGTAAGGAAAGTCTTCAATCTCTTATCACAGTAGAATCACAGTCAAACTCCTTTGAAAATCTTCTCTTTTTTTTTTTCTGAAAGACCCTCGACAAGAATCACACTGAAACGCCTTCAGGAAAACTCCAAGCGTTTAAAGACAAAACTCCAAGAGTGTGTTTCTCATGCTCATGGCCTACCAAGAAATGTACTCCCCTCAACCTTCTCCCATTTTTAAGAAACTATTCCGACGACCTGATAAAACCCTCTGAACTATAGTAACATCTTCTATCAAAGGTAGATACAAGATGATTTTAACTTGCCACTGCCCATCACTTCATAATACTTTATACCAGTAGTTAGCCTGTCACTTGCTCACTGCATTTTTAATCTGGTATGGTTTGGCACTGTACATGCTTTAATTGTACAGTTCTTTTTATCCTTCTCTCACCATTTAAGCTTTTGGGCTGATTTGAAGATGTTAAAAAGTTTTTTTCTTTTCAGCGAATCCATCAAAAGAGTTGGAGGGAATAAGTTCCTAACACATCAGAGAGTTACACTACTTTTTTTCTTTGTAAGCTTTTTGGAGAAAAGGTAAAGTTAGGCATTTTAAATAAACAACTCTCACACACACATGCACAACCAACTTCTATTCTTCTGCCCACATGCACCTAATTATCTACACAAAATCATTAACCACATTGTACTACTAATTAATAATAATAATAATAATAACAGTGATAATAACAATAATAGCATTCTTATTATTTAATAATATGGTGGACATTTCTTTTAAACTTTATTTAGTTAACATAAAAGAAATAAAAAGTAATAAAATTTATTTATGATAAAACATGTATATTTCACAAAAAAATTATCTATTTTTAGAGTTTTTGTAATAAAATACAAATAAGATTTTCAATCAAGTGGTTCCCCTTTGTATAGTTTTTTTTATAAAAAAACATAATAACAAAAGGAAAACAATTTTGAACATATTTTATATTTCATATTTACACCACAATAACTAAGTCTTTATAAATTATAATTAAAAATTTTATACATTCTACAATTTTTTTTATTGCCAGCTAAAAGGACTTTGAAGATTTTTCCATTTTACTCTTGCTTAACTAAGAAGCTTGAGAAATTAAAAAATACTTTTTAAGTCCAGGAAGTTGATTTCTATTCGTTCGAGATTATGAATGATAAAATTTTGATGGCTAAAACTTGTTTCTGTATAACTCTTTTTTTTTTGCCATCCAAAATGCAGAATGAGCAAATATTAGTAAAATTTTAAATTTTGTATAACATTAAACAATTTATTAAGCAAACATGATATCCATGAATAAACTGCTAGTAGCAATATTATTCAGTTAATTAAATTAGTAACAAATAGCAAATAATATTATGCAAGACAAACATTTGATTTAATCATGGTTTAATCCAACGAATATTAAAAGCATTATCTTCTTACCTGCTTGAGCTTATGACACAAGAAGAAGAAGAAGCAGAAGAAGACCCTTCGCCGGCGGCGAGGAAGAAGACGACCAAAGATGCATGCTTTGGCCGTCTGCGTACCAACTCCGGCGAATTCCCTCCACCCCACCTCCCCCACTTCCAGAAAGCTCTGCTTGGCCTCCACCCACAAGCTAACCACACCCGCCGCCGGTCATCTCTCCTCCTTCAACCGCTCGTCTCTCGTCTGCTTCTCGCCCCGGCGCCGAAATGGTAGGCTACAAGGCAGGGATGGCGGGCTGCGCATCTTCCTCCCTCACCTTGTCGCGGCAATGGTTCGATTCCTTGTTCTTTCAACTTGCTGTGTTGTGTATTGGTTTCTGGCTTTGTTGGTTGTGGAAAGGTGTGAGCTTTGTCGGATTTTGTGTAGGAAGAGGTTGAGGAGACTTACATTATGATAAAACCAGATGGGGTTCAAAGAGGGCTGGTAATTGTCTCTCTATTACCTTCTTGAGTTGTTTTGTGGATTTTTAAGTTTGTTGTAGAAGCTGGGTTGTTGTTTAATATTTGATAAAAGGAACTATATCTACGTTTATAGAATTTTTGGGAAACTATTCCAAAGAGCTGTTTATATTCTCTGGAATATGTATAGTAGCTAAATTGGTGTCTTTTTATAATATGTTTGTTGTTTGAGTAAACTTTATGTGTTATGATAGGTTGGAGAGATTATTTCTCGGTTTGAGAAGAAAGGTTTTTTGTTGAAAGGCCTGAAGCTGTTCCAGTGTCCTACCGAGTTAGCTGAGGTTTGTGTTGTTTGCTTTGTGTGATTAAATCACCAGTTGAATTGCTTCCGTGATTGGTGTCTCTTTGTGTATGTTAAATGAATACTCCGATATGATGTTAGGAACACTACAAAGATCTCAAGTCTAAACCATTTTTCCCCAAATTGATTGATTATATAACATCAGGGCCTGTTGTTTGTATGGTAAGTTTCTTCTCCGGCTTCAATTTAATAATTGAGTTGTATTAACAAAATTTTGAATTCAATATCAGGATATTGATAACGATCATTTTGGGTTGTGAAAATCATAACTTGCTGAGCCATACATAAACTTCTCGTTTATTTAATTGAAGGCATGGGAAGGTTTGGGGGTTGTAGCATCAGCTCGAAAGCTAATAGGTGCTACAAATCCGCTTCAAGCTGAGCCTGGTACTATCAGAGGGGACTTAGCTGTTCAAACTGGAAGGTTTTTGTAATTGCTTAAAACAGTTTTTCTTTGATGACTCCTTAATATTTCTCAGCAAGTGATTGTTTTAAAGATGCATCTGATGATGACTTTCTTGCAGAAACGTTGTCCATGGAAGTGACAGTTCCGAAAATGGTCAGCGTGAGATAGGTTTGTACAGTACAGTACACATGCTACTTTAGTAACTTCTGTTTGTTGGTTGTTGTTTCTAATTTACTAGAACACTCTCAACGATAAGTAACTCACATGCTAATGGTGTATAGCTGTTAGAAATGATCACCTGTAACCAGTTTTGAGTGGAACATTCCTTAAAATAAATTTGTGAAATTTGTTTTTAACTTGCTATTGCTGCAAAGGGAAAAATAGCAACCCAACCAACAAAACAGTTGTCTAAATGCAGGCACACTGTCATCATTCGATTTATTTATTTTAGAAGTACATTGTGTGCATATTAAATAAACTCGAATAGGGCAGTAAGGAAGCATGCCCATACCTTAAGATTTCATACTTTTACTTTATATTGTAAAAAATTGTATTATTTGCTATGATGAATTTTCTTTTTCCATAAATGTAAGATTCGGGATCATCTCATGCTTCTATTTCTTTGATGGAATTGTGGTTATTGGATAAGCACACAAGAAGTAGTCTCTCAACTGGCCACTGTTTCCGCCACATTAGAAATTGTATATGAGTTGATGTTTTCAAATACTTGTAAGAATCATATATTTAAAAACATTATATATTGAGTAAATGAAGATCAACTGTGCTCTCAGAACATTCTGTTTAAGTATGCCAGTTTGTGTTGAGATACTACATTCGTGTTGCTTATGTTATGTAAAACTTTTTCTTTCAAAATTCTTACTTTAAAGTTGTACAAACTTTTCTTTACAATATGTTGGTGGTAGCTTTGCCATGCTGTGAGTCTTGTGAGCTGGTGCCAGTGAAGAACTTTTCATCCTAAATTTGTTTCCTAGTAAAGAATGTCTTACTTCCATATGATAAAAGTTAATAATATCTGAATTTAATCGGCTAAAGCTGGTTATGTTCTTTTTGCAGCTCTTTGGTTCAAAGAGGATGAATTGTACCAATGGACACCTGCTCAGGCACCTTGGCTCAGGGAGTGATTTCCCTCAGTATTTATCCATCACAAAAAACTATCAAATTCCCCTTCCAATTACAGTTGATGATATTTTTATTTTGAGGCAATTCAATAAATACCGGCTTAATCACTAGAAGAGAAAATTTTTTCTATCCTCCTTTTTTCTGTGGAAGGTAATAGAATGTAATTTGTCAATTATCGCCATTGTCCTAACATATCATAGCTTTTCATTTGTTTCAGACTCTGCATAGTCTCAAGACAGCAGTATCATTGGGTGATTTTTTAATTTTTTCCCTCGGTTTCAATTTGAAGTACCATCAGTTTGTTTCCTCATCCAAATCGTAGATTAAGCATCATTTGCTGCTTACCCACAAAAAAATTCATGGCAGTTACTGTTACACAGACATTGGAGAGATTTAAGCGTCCTTCCCATTTTCTTTATCATTTACAGATGAAGATGGTGTATTTTGGAAGAAAAAAATGTTTCACCTTGTAGACGGAAAAGTAATAAATTATCAACAAACATGATCACCGATAGCCATGGGAGATTATATATGCGATTGAAGTAATCCAGAGTATTTGACATATGTACCATTGATGTAAATTAACAAATACGTATAACCATATTGTATAATTTTATTAATCAAAACTATACATATACGGACGGCAATTTTGGTGAAAATGTCTTAGCAATGAGCTTTATATATTAAACACTCAACCTTTTTAATTAATGGGATTATGGAACGACAAAGTGCCAAATGTGAGAACTTCTGGTGAATCAACAAGAGAGATATATTCCAACCTTTTTACTCCTGAACATCTACGCACTAGAAGCTAAAGCTATGGATATTGTATCTAATCTGCATCTTAATCAATTGCCCAATACGATAAGAAAATTCACAATCAACATTTTTTCAAGACTAAGTGAAAAGCAATACTACCGGTCAGCAAGTTCTGATTTGATGGCCTGTTAGGTGATGAGTTACATAAAATTGATTTTGAAGTTAATATGATTATTCATGTTCATCTTGTATAATTGAAACCCAAGAAAATTTTAATTCTTCCTAATTTGTTGCTGTCATAAGTTAATTATAATCTAAAAACTAAGTCACATTTTAGACTTTGTGCAATATATATTACTGGTTTTGACAGCTTCAATCCTTTTGGAGAAGAAGACCTCTCATCTATCGCAGTATTGGTGCCATCAACTTCCATAAAATAGTGAAAATCAGATTAGTCTAATCCTTTCACCAACCAAACAACGTGTCTTGTTCTTCTTACCAACCTTTGAATGTCAGCTAAAGCCAAATAAGTCTCCTTAACTTGAAGTAGGATTGCAGCAAGTTAAAAATTTTGCATTAGTTGGAACAACCTGTAGCTAACCTTCCAAATTTTGTGTACCACGGTGGACTTATAGAAAACAGTCACAAAACTGGTTTTCTTTTGGTAGAATCAGTTCAAAGAAAGAGTGAAAAGAATCACTTATTAAAACACCCATACATAAGCAAAACGCCTACATGAATCAACGGATCAAATACAAGAAATATATGAAGGATGCAACATGAATCACACTGAAACACATATGTATATAACACAAGATGAAAAAACAAGAAAATGTATCGGCAACAATCTCGATCTCCCCCATGCATCTAAACTCATAGCAAGAACAAAGCATGGGCCTCACTCTGATGATCTGCCTCAGAACAAAGAAATGAAGGAAAATCCCAGAGCAGCAAGAATGGCCAGTGTTATGGAAGCAAGCTGGGGTGCACCAGACCCTCCATCCCTCCCCGGAGATGGCTCTGGTGCCTCTTGAGCCATGGCAGAAATGCTCATCAAAACGACCATGTAGAAGACAGAAAGAAGCACTGTCAAAGGAGCAGATCTCACAGCCATGGAAACCAGGGAAAAACAAAGAAAACCAATAAGATTATATGGAGGAAAGAGAGAATTGAACTCCTCAACACAAAGCTCTTCTCGTCACAGGCAATAGTCCTAGCTTCAAAATACTCTTCTTATATAGGCAAAGTATGAGGTAACTTCTTCTGGTTCCATTGTAGGCCCAGAAATATGGATGTTAGTAATACCACATGGCAATGTCTGAATGGTCGATTTGCAGCTATCCAACTGTTTATTGTTGGGGAAAGGTGTTGGAACATAGTTGTAGTATAGTGCACGGCAATAGGATATTTATATGCAGTAAAGATTTATGAGAAAGTTGGAAACCGAGGAAAAAGAAATGGTTTACAGATGATTAAGAAATAGTTCTTTGGAAGATTAATCTGTTGGGTGGGAAGTTTCCTATCATTTTTTTGACCCAGTACTTGTCAATGGCATCCCTTGCGTATATTTGCAGGTGAGTAAATGGGAAAAAAGTATTCTTAACGTCTTTGTTTATTTTGGTAAAGAAATTCAAAGTCATCAGTGCAGTAGGAATCGATAAAACCACAATAACCAACATTTTGCAGGATCATCACATCCTAAAAAACTTAAGGAGTTGAGAAAATAATTGGTTTAATATATTAGTCTTAACATAGTTTTGGTATCTGTAATAAACAATGCCATGTTAACAAACACCAGCTAAGAATTATGATTGTGTTAGGCTCTATTAGCATAGTTTATAACGTGGTGTGCTACAAACCTACAAAGTCATGAAGGATATTTCTAAAGAACGCTAAAGAACGAGTCATATTAAACCTTGAGAAGAAGCGTTACCATTGAATAAGACGTTCTACCAAACATTGCAGCGCGTAGAAGTCTTGTTATTTACAGGCCAATGGGATGCTATTGATTATAACGCTGGGCGGCTTGAATATATGGCCATGGGAAGACTTAATTGGGAGAGTTGGAACCATAACTACGTTGTTTTCAACGAATTCAATTCTGGGTGAAGCGTCTAACACGCCATATTTCGGCTTATATTGCCTTGTCTGTCTGCTGCTTTTAAAATGCAGGGTTAACAGGTTTACTCTTTACTATGTTTGAAGGAAGAACTGAAAAGGTACACAAGAACCTAAACCCAATGACAGGGCTGCAAATTAGGGGCAATGTTGGAGATACAAGAGTACTTTGGGGTTATAATGCATGAACAGAAGATTATGCACCAAGGCTGTTAAATCTTCAATCAGTGCAAAGTGGTTTACTAAGTGAGACTAATTAAGCTGTATGAATGATATGCTGGGAATGCATTAGAATTCAGTGGCCGCCCATATTTGCTTGATCTTTCCACAATACTTTAAAAAAAAAACACACGACAACAAATTGTGGAACTAGTCTGTTGAATTTCAAGTCTGTGGAAAGTAGTTAACTATAATAAATAAGAAAAGCTGTGAGAAGGAAGCTGATGTGTTGGGAATGACTTGAAATTTGCATTCTCCAATATTTTCATGATCACCTTTCTTTAATATTGCTTGAAAAAGTAAGATCAACCACTTCACAATGATAGATCAGATGGTAAAAACCATTGACAACACCACTAAACAACACAAACAAGAAGAATGAAAGTTACGTCTCATCTAGCTTCTCACTAAATTGCTAAATCTCCTTCGTAGAAAACTCAGTTTCAAGTTAAAAACTGAAACAAAAAAAGAGCTCACATATGTTGTGAGGGAGAGTGGTAGCTAAAAGTTTACAATTGGTGTCCTCTAGTTCGAAGGTGAGCAGTTCTTGATGCCAAGGCTCTTCTAAGGTGAGACCCTCGATATGTATCCATGAACTCTTCTCTCTGGAGACGAAGAGCCAAGGCCGCGTCCTCTGCCTGTGTGGAGGCTCTCCTCCTTCCCCTTATCCTGCTTCCACCACTGCCGGCGTCGGAGCTGGCCGCGAGAATAATGTCATGCCTTCTACTCCTATGACCATCTTTTGGAGTTTCATGTTTGTGCTACTCGTGACTCGGTTTGCATGATTTCTTTGCTTCAATCTCTTGGGGAAACAGCAACTGAATTGTGTTCCATAGGACAGTATTCACAGAACAGGATCTTCCATTTCTGAATCAAGAAAAAAGAAATAAGTAAACCGAAATGCTAGATCATTGTTCATGGTTTAAATTTTAATGAATCGAGAATCGTCTGAATTAAATTACCCGACATTTTGGGCATTTCTTACCAGACTAATCAGCGGCAAGCATTTCTTGGAAAAGCTGTAAATTAGGCCATGCTTATAATTGTTAGGAGGCTTCAATCATGAAAACATTCATGCTTGTTAATCTGATGATAAGTAAGCTTTTAGATAGCTAACCTGTGCCCACAAGGAGTGGTACTCGGCTCATAGCAAATATCCAAGAAGATCTGCTAACCAATATAGCAGCATTATCACTAGATTGTTCAAAATATTAACCTCAACTTGGAAAGAAAGGAAAAACTTTCTGAGCAGGTGAAAGCTTACTGCCAGGAGAGCTCATCTCTTAGCTGATCTATACATGGAAGTTCCGGAACGGATGTAGAAGCCTTCACCACTTTTTCCAAAGATACTTCATCTCCCTTTTTCTTCTCTTCAATGGTGGAATCATTTTTGCTGGTCTTTGAGTTCTGCAACCATCAGGAACGTTAGATTCCACCTTATCACGTTCAGATAACATATTTCAACATTGAAATATGTTATCTGAACATATTTCAATGTAACGGTTATTTATAAAGATTAAATAATTATAACTAATTAATGAATATATTAGAATGTCACTCATTAATTAATTAATTAATTATGGCCATTAACAAATATATAAATCATAATTAGTTCTAATATTTATTAACATTATCTAATATAATTAATATATATCTCAAATAAAAACATAATATACTTATTTAACAAAAATAGTTTGGAAAATAGTTCCCAACCCATGGTCAATGGATTTAACTTATAGTCAAATCTTATTCGATTGAAAAAAAAATTAAAATAAAATATATAAAACTCATGGAAAACAATCAATAAATATTACTTTACTAACATTTTCAAGAATAATAACCTACTCAAGAATACAACCCAAAAAAAAACCAAAACCAATTAGCTCCTGATAATATAAAATAAACCTAAATTTCAACTCATGTAAAATTATAATCTAGGTTTATTTAAAATACTGAAAAAAATATAAAACCCAAATCTTTTATATGATGAAGAAGGGTTCTAAATTTCTATTAGAATTTTCAAGCCACTCTCAAATCAATCAGCATTGCCCCTTCTGCCCAGTCTTCTAAGCCCATGCTAATAATCGACACAATCGCGATGGAGAGGTCCATTTGGGCTTGCCCAAGCCCATTTCGATGCGAATCTGAGTAGAGCCCATGTAACTTTCGGCCCCTTTTAAGCACTCGGCATGGGCCACAAAGATTCAGTCGGTGAAGCCCAACTGCACGGCCGGTTGCACCACGTCGTTGAGACTTGTTAGCAGTCCTATTCATAATAGCACACACTGTTATCAGAAGGATGGAAAGATAAACAGGATAGAGAGCTTATATGAAGAGGAAGAGATATACTTGACATAAGATTTGGGACAACCGAAAGGCTGAATCTTCTCTCAATATCATCCTCTTGCCAACTTGGCTCAAAAATCTCTCAACTTAATAACATTATTATCATAATTTGTAACAACTTCAGCACCTTCAGCCGCCCTTTCATCTTCTCCACTCACCACTCAATCTCTTCAATCTATTTCTAATTCCACACAGTAATGCATGTGTTTGCATTGTAACAATAGAGTTTATTTTTTTAGCAAAGGTTTTTTGAGTGCTAAGTTTTTTTAAATGATATTTATATTATTAACCAACAAACTTTGATTTAAGCAGCATGATTATAAATATATTAAATTTTATAAATAACTTTAAATTCCTACTTTAAATAGAATTATACTCTAATATATACTCTCCTAATAACAAATAATAATAATTGTAATTTTAAATAAATAAGTCTTAAAGTAAAGAGGGTATATAGGAGTAGTGATCATCTCGATTGCACCCATATATATATATAGGTTTCATTCCTTTGTCCCTTCCCTTCAATCAATCATCTGATCCTGCAAAAAACAAACCATGCCCATGAAGCAGTTCAATCACAAAGACAAGCAGTACAGGGCCTTCTTACTTCTCTTCGTCTCCGCCGTCTCCCTACTCCTTACTTCCCTCGGCCTCCTCTCCTCCATCACCTTCTCCGGCGCCTCCCCCGCCATCCTCCTCCCTTCCGGTAACTTGGGTTAATTCCTTCTTATGCAATCATCATATCCAATATTGTTTTCCCAATCTGATACTTATATATGCCTCATCATAGTATCTATTGTAATCATGTCATGTAATATATATAATGATGGTTTTTATGCATATGTTGCAATATTATTGATGAGTAAATTGATAACTCTCTTGATTCTAAGAAGAGTAGATTGTTAATCACTAATCATATCTTGTGTATACAATTAACACAGTTCCTTTCCGACCGGAGATACTCCGCTCCCGCACTGCACTTCCCAGCAACAACGCAGCCGCCGCCGGCCATGCATACCACCGGCGGTCCCCCGGCATCCGCGACGCCGTCATCTTCCCCGACCAAGTTCTAGTCTTTATGGACGACCATTCGCCATTGATCCCACACAACGACGAAATAAGTTGCCTATACTACTACGACCAGTCTCTGCAACCGGAACTCGTCCTTGACCACATCGCCGCCGACGTCCGGTTCGTGCGGTGCCCGCTCCCTCCCCGACTTGACCCCAGCACGAGAGTAGCCCTCCGAGAAGACGACGGTCCGGTGCTGGTCTCCAAGCGGTGGGACTCGCTAGCCTACGCCGCCGTCGTCGACCCCGCCGCCGACAACACCACCGTCGTCTTCGTCAAGGGCCTCCACCTCCGGGCCGAGAGGCTGGCCAAGCCGAGCCGGTTCGAGTGCGTGTACTCGGACGATTTGACTCGGCGAGGCCGCCGGCTCGTCCGCTCCCCCGCCATCTCCGCCGCGCAGGAGGTGGTCCGGTGCCGGACTCCGGCGGGGCTGCTGGAGAAGCCAGCCTTGCTCGCTTCCATGCAAGTGTCCGTCAACGTGAAGGGCAAAGGGATATTGGCCACGGTTGTCAGTCCGTCCATTTTGGTGTCCGACGGACAGAGGAAGATGAGCAGGGTGTGCGTCTGTACCATGTTGAGGAACCAGGCTAGGTTCATGAAGGAGTGGATCATGTACCACCGCCGGATCGGCGTGGACCGGTGGTTCATCTACGACAACAACAGTGAGGATGATATGGAGCCGGTGATTGACGAATTGTCGAACTCCGGCTACCAGATTGACCGATACGCCTGGCCATGGATGAAAAGTCAGGAGGCCGGATTTGCCCATTGCGCCATGAGGGCTCACGGGCAGTGTGAATGGCTAGGGTTCATCGATGTGGACGAGTTTGTCCGACTTCCTAAAAGTAAAAATCTATCCTCCTTGTTGAAGAGGTATTCGGACAAACCTACGGTGGGAGAATTGAGAGTTTCGTGCTTGAACTTTGGTCCATCCGGGCTAACAAGGTCGCCAAACGAAGGTGTGACCGTCGGCTACACTTGTCGGACGGTGATGCCGGAGCGGCACAAGTCCTTCGTCCGGCCGGAGGCACTTAGTCCGACTCTAGTCAACATTGTCCACCATTTCCATTTGAAGGAAGGTTATAAAGCTGTGGACATGGACACAAGGGCCATGGTAATTAATCACTACAAGTACCAAGTGTGGGAAGTGTTCAAGGAGAAGTTTGTCCGAAGGGTGTCCACTTATGTGGCCGATTGGCAAGATGACGCCAATGCGGGGTCCAAGGACCGGGCCCCCGGCTTGGGGACCCGACCGATCGAGCCCACCGATTGGCCGAATCGGTTTTGTGAGGTAAATGACACCGGTCTAAGAAACTGGGTGTTGAAGGAGTTTAAGGATCCTGTTTCCTCACTGTTGCCATGGCAGCAGGTTCACCCTTCTTTGGATGGTTTGAGATAGTTGAATGTGATCTGAAACGAAAAGCCTTCAACCATAGAGACCAATGCGGGCAATGTTGGGACAAATCTCAGTACCCATTGAAGCAATTGTAAAAGTTTTGTGATATAAGTGAGATGATTCCTTATATATACTTTGGCTATGTAAATGGCTTTAGTAGAGTTATTCCTGATGCCCCTGTACTTGTGATACATTACCCCATTTCCCAGCTTCAACAAATATTCTTGGTGCCTAACCTGGGTGCAAAGCTTCTGACTTCTAAGGGGGATCTCGAAATTCAACCAAAGGACCCACTTGGAACAAACAGCGAGAAGAAGGCTGCAACAGCGTAACTAATTAAATGATGAGAGAGCCAGACAGTAATCCATCAGAACTAACTTCTACACCATTTCCGCAGTGATATGCTATCTTCCATTGCCCAACAAAAGTTAAGCCAATGCTACGTACATACCAAAGTCTTCAAATCGTAAAAGAAACCAAACTTTCTTGAGCAAAAAATTTGTCACTTTAATAATTTTTTAGGTTAATACTTGCCAAACTTACATGCATGGACATGTATCTATGTTTCTGTGAACTCCATGTTTTTATGCTAGCTCGTAGACTAGTTGTGAGCAGTGACCCTGTTTATGAACCGACTATGTATGTTTCTGTGAACTCCATGTTTTTATGCTAGCTCGTAGACTAGTTGTGAGCAGTGACCCTGTTTATGAACCGACCAACAAACGCTTCAAAATCTTGTGGATAAGAAACGACACCATGCACACGGAGCTCCACTCCACGCCGGAGAAGATGAAGTAATAGCTGTAGTTGTGATGCTCCCATCCCAACTTTTGCTAGCTCAACCTCTCCACTAAACATGGAGGTGACCATGTCTCTCAACTCCTGTGTCCGTTCTCCTCTATCTCATCACTACTCTGGCTTCTTCCCTCCCTGCCGGCAGCTGCTGATTTCCGGCCGCCGGCAGCAGCGGGTGCAGAGGAGTGTGGTCGTGGAGGCCGAAGGGAAGAAAGGAATGCAATCCCGGCAGTTCCAGAGAGCTCGTCCGCCGCCTCTCCCCAAAATTGAAGATGATGGCAATCCCAGATTCGTTGTTTTTATCCGTGCCGCTAATGTTAGCTGCTTGTCACTCTTCGTTTTGGTGCTTTTGTGCTCTGTGTGGTTAATAGGTGCGTTCTTATGATGTGGGTGTTCGTTATATTTAGTGGACTTGAAGTGTATGATTTTGTTTTTCTTGTTGTGTTGGTGTTTGTAATTCTTGGTGGCCTGTTTGTTGCATAGAATATTTTGTTGTTGTATAGAAAGAGATGGTTGATGTTGTAAAATTTGCATAACAAATTGGTTTGTTGTGATGAAAATTGGTTGGAAATAAATGACAGATTGAATGATGAGATTACGCCTTAATATTGGTTGTGTGTGCTTATTTCTTAGGTGGGCTTTATTTTGGTTGTCCGTAGGTTGCTCTTTGGCACCCGCTGAGTATTATAACAGGCGGTACAACGACAAAGCTAATGGTAGCAGCCAAGGACAATTTTGTGGGGAAGTACCTCTACAAGGACACGATGAAGAGGAATCTTGCAGCAGTTATTTACAAGGTTAAATTTCTTTAGCTGCTGTTGACATATTGATTTTTTTCTCTTCTATATTTGCCTTTTATGACAAAACAAATAATGTTGATGATGAGTTTGGCAGTGAAATTAGTGTGTGCGTAGAGATGATTTATCTTTCATTAATTCTGTAGCTATATAAGCATTCAAGGTGTTGAACGGTTAAACCTCTCAACTTTTCAACCGATTACTTGTTAAAATTGTGATTCTTGTAATTTCGGATCATTGTTGCTTCATCCTCAATTGGCAGTTACAAAATGTCTGCCTGCTAATGTGTAGAATAAGATAACGCAACTATAGAAAATTTGCTTGTTCTCTGTGCATACAGGAGATTGACTTACAAGTATGTGAGAATTTTAGCTGAAATGTGTCCTTTTTTTTATATATTTCTTAATATAAAACAGCGTTAGCAACAGTTTTTCTTGGTATAACTAGAAGGGGTTTTAGCTTGATGTGCATCTTTTGAGGCCATGATCTTACTTCTTAGACATTATACTTGTAGGTGAAGGATAACAGCAGTCTTCTTACCTTGTTCCTATTCCTTCTCTTTTTACAACTTTCTTGAGAAGAAGCCTTACTCCTCTAAAACTAATATAATCAATACTGACCATATTTCACGTATTTAAAATGCATATAATTTACTGTCCGTAGTTATAGCTGCACATACCAAAAAATTCCATTGCTAATTATCATTAGTTTTCAGTTTTCCCTCCTTAGGGATGCCATAATGCTCATATTGTACTCACTTTCTTCAGACTGATTTAAACAGGATGAGCAGCAGATACAGAAAACAGCCTTTAGACAATATCGTGTATTGCGATATGCTACTTCATTCAGATACGGCTACAAACTTGTGGTACGTTAACCCTGTTTTATCTTCTTTCTCCCCTCGCATGTCAAAAACAAAAAGGAAAAATTGTTTTGGGGGCTCTATTTCTAAATTTCCTACTTACGTTTTGCAGGAAAATAATAATTTGAAAGCTGCACTTACCACTTCAGATGTCATTGAGGTGAGCTTTTTTCACATTTGTGAATTCTTACTGTAATTTTTTAGTTTCATGCCTCATCACAATTTTCCATTTTCAGCTGTTGTGTTTTACTTCTGATGTGTAATGTATCAGTGCCATTGATATACCCGGTTAATGTAAAATGTTCAATGGAGGAAAATATTTCAATCAATAGATATTTCTAATGTCTAACTAGTAGACATATCACCCTTCAATTCCAACTGAATGGTTGCTCTGTGTATGACAAACATCTCTTTGTGTAGACATTAGTTATCTTGTTGAATTTGGCTTACAATAGTATAATTTTTGTTGGTTGGTAAGTGTGAAACCTACAAATGGTTTCAGGACAATTTTTCTTCTAAGATCTCCAATTCCTGATTGGAGTGGTTGCAATTCTTTTTGACAAAATTTAAACATACATTTTAACAGGTTTTTGTTACATAAACAGTTTCCTAACACTAAAATCTAATTGTACAGCTTCCTACACCAGACGAGTTGAAAACTGTCGTTGACAAAGTTAAAGACTTTTTGGTGATGCTACCAGTAATGCCAAAGAGTCATTTGGCAAGATCACTGCACTCAATTCCACATTGGAGTCAGAATCCACATCAGAGCGAGTACAGTAACCGATCACCTTTTGGAAAGATCAGCTCTTTGTTTCCACACATTTTGTTTGTAAAATCTCCTAAATCATGTTTTCACTCTTTTGGATTTTTAAAGGTAAAATTGTTTTGGGCATCCATTTTGTGTGTGTTTATACGGTAAGAAATTGAGAAGGCTCTGTTCCGAGGACAGGCCATGCAATGCAAGTCATTCCAACTTCTTGTTCATCGTTACATGTTTATTTTATGAAAACAGAGGACCTTGAGCTAATTTGAGCCCTGTGATTTTGCCTACGCTTCTCAAAAATTGATTAAGTTCATTCATTCATGAATGGTTTTACCTCATATTTGGCAGTCTTTTTGGGCATAACAAAGACATGGACTGCCTTACATTATCATTATTGTTTAGCAATTGGGTTGAGCGTGGCTTGCTTGGTCACAGTCGTAGAATAAACTTTTGTAACAGTACTGGCAAGCAGGAACAAAAGATTGTAAAGAACAAAGAAGGAATCTAGTACAGAAATTGCACGAATTAGAGCCAAATAAACCAAAAAAAGGAAATCAAATAAGCTTGGATATTTTACACCATTTACAAAATTTTAGGCCATTGGGCCAGCGGAAGCAGATTAATCAAAATAGCTCATAGCGGCCAATTTCACCTGAGATAGGAAAGAGAGAAAAAAATGTACAAGGGCAAAAAATTGGTTAAAATCAGAGCTCAAAATTGTTGGACGATCCAAAAAAGCTCGGCCAATGGAACCCTCGTACTTTACATCCTGTACATTGGCAATGGTAGCATGATAGTTCTTGGTTTGTATCAATCGTGAAGACTTCTCAAGAAACTGAACGATCTAAATCTCTCCTTGGACTTCCGGACCAATGGAAATGGCTCAGTCAAGCTCTGCTAGCTCATAAGAATATCGTATTTCATATCAACCATTAAGCTTTGCCAAAAAATGTTTAAGATTGTATTCCTCTGTGTATTGTGATTGGTCCCATAACTCCTCCAAACCACTGAGAATGGCTTTCAAACCTTTTCCTCTAGAAGGATAGTTTGTGTCACCTTCCAAAGTGCTTGAGGAGCTCTTGGTATGGGAAGGAGGAACCTGCAGCAATGTCCATAGACCATTTAGATAAAAAATGAGCAAATAAAGAAAGATATATTTCAGCAAGCCATAAGAAATCAATGAGAAGATATTTACAATCAAGATAACCCAATAACAAGCCAAAATTAATCAGCTTAGAGCCTGTTCTTGCTTCAAAGATAATATTGACATTCACTTAAAATTTGAGAAAATACTTACCTTAGTGCTTCCTTGGGCCGAAGTGAAGAGATCTAGCAACTGATCTGTATTCATCGTTTTCAGACTAGCGTTTTCTGCATTTATTACAGAATTAGCAACTGATACTTTAAATTTTTGAAGGCTCATAATCTTCTCTTCCAATGTTCCCCGCATAATAAGTCTATGCACATTCACAACTTTCCGCTGGCCCAACCGATGTGCTCTATCCATTGCCTGCCAATCCAAGTGAAGGCAAACAAAAATTCCAATTAAATTTCTTTTATACAGGCTAAATACAAGAGACACAAAAGCTTAAATACAATGAAGAAACCTTAAAATTACACAACATAATCGGGCCCACCAAAAAACCCAAATGATAGTATAATCAGAAAAAAGCCTCGTATGATCTTATTCTTCTTTTACTGTACCTCGTATAGAGGTCATGCGCATGGTCTTCATAATTTAGGATCCATGTAATTACAAATGACTAACTTTGGATAACCAAATGCCTTTCTTGGTGCCAATTCTCCTTAATTGGGACCAGAAATACAGGAACATTGGCTGAATTAACCTTGTAATATGATAATAACATTTTTTTTCAAAAAAAAGGAAGAAGAAGAAACAGACCGGAAAAGGAAATTATGGGAATAATAAATGTAGCATTCAACACGTTGCCATTTTCATTTCCCAATAATTGACCATGTATTTGAAAAATTACATCTACTTCCCAACATCTAGGGCACCCAAAAAGTTATCATGTCTTTTTACAACATAAACAAGCAATGTTGGAAAGTTTAAAAGTAACAATATGAACGTCAATTAGTGGGAAAAGCATGGACAATTTATAAATGATGAATAAAACTACCTGGAATAATATTTTAATAACAAATTTACATCTAGCTGTCAACAAAAACCTGAGGAACAGTATTCAAGCGTTACCTGAAGGTCTCTCATAGGATTCCAGTCATGCTCCATAAATACAAGAGTATCAGCGGATGTTAAGTTCAGACCAAGGCCTCCAACTATACATAAACAATTTGGTAAGAAGTCTCAAACAAACACGGGAATCCTGAAGTCATTGAAAAAAACAATACCATGTGTCGTCAACAAGAGAACGTCAATTGTTGGATCTGAATTAAATGCTTTAACAATATCAAATCTCTTTTCTGGCTCAATTGAACCATCCAACCGCAGGTAAGTAACACTGTTCAAAGAGTATTAAAGCATATAAATAATATCCATTAAAAGGAAAAAAGTAGACTTTCAAACAAAAATATTACAAATTCAAGTGAATTTTAATTACAAGAAATTTCAAGGGCAATCAATAACCAAATGTCAATAGTATGTAACAAATTTTGGGTTCCACTGATGGTGGTATCCAGCATTGTAACAATGAACGCAAGTTATTTTCTTAATAGTTAGTATAGTGCTTCACGTCTCTTTAAGAACACCATATATCATACAAAGGATGTTTAAAATCTTATGTAGTTAAAACTCAAACTCTCACAGGCATGAACCACGAAAATTCACATGAAGAAAATTTTTGCAAGCTTTTATTTCCACTATAGGTACTGCTAAATTTATTACCCATCAACCATATGAACAAATTAAAATATCTTTCATTAAGAAAATACTCCAAGTTGATCAATTCATGAACATTTGAACGTGTAGGATTTTATCATAAATGAAATAAATAAGAAATAAAAGCATAAATTTCATAACATATATCTTTGACCTTACCAGAGAATAAAACAGCAACAAATTCAAAAAACTGCTCATCGGCCCAAACAACAAAGCAAGGGGATTTCTAAATAATACAAAAGCTAATTCACCTTTTCATGTGACTTTGAAATAAATCCTTTTCAATTATATCCAGTAAAGCCTGCAATAAAGACATAGAAAGACGTAGAAAGAGACAACAGTTGTAAAATTAAAGCATAATAAAATAGACATAGGGGAACCAAACACAACTGACCTTGTGCTGAGCAAAGATTAACATCCGGTGCTGTCCAAGACCTATAACGCCTTCTGAACCAGTAGAATCCAATCCAATACCGCATTCTTCCAAAATTTCTTGCAGAGCCACTAGCTTGGGGGAGTGATGCAACTCATGAAGATCAGACACAACATTACCGCTTTCAGGCATTAGTTCTGATAGAGCCTTCAGAATCATATCCGGAGGTTTTTCACCAAGAACAAGCAATGGATGGCTACAAAGCTTTAGCAAATACTGGATTGCCTTCAGTGGAAAAAAATAATTAAAGAAGATGAAAACACAAAGCTACGTGAGAAGCTGGTAAAGCTAAAAGCTGGAATACCTGGAAGACATGTGAGGATGCCTTTGGGGAAACAGAAGGTGCTTCTCCGGAAGTGGGCATCTCCCCCACTACTAGGGTTGAAATCTCCTTTCTTGTGTCCGAGCCAGAGAATTGCTCATAGAGCTTTAATTGGATGGGACTCAAATCACAATACCTATCTTGAACAATTTTCTCTGGTAAGTCGGAAAGAACCTCATCCTTTGTACGACGAAGAAGAAACGGCATGACCTGAGATATTCAGCAATATAAAAGAAGGTCGGCGACAACAAAACATCTAGGAAAAGAAATGTAAAAAGTCACAGGAATTATACCTGCTTATGCAAAGCTTCCATAGCAAGAATGCCCGCTTCTGCATCCTTAGCAGAACATTTTGGATCCTTAGCTGCTAGCAATCGCTTGCCATATTTGGCTTGAAACTACAATTTCACAATGATTAGCATTTGAGAATATATAAACTCAGCTAATAATAAATAAATAAATAAATTCATTTGTATGGTATCTCATTAATAAAAACATGAAATATTTGGCAAAAACATTAAACAAATATATGAATTCTTCTATAAGGATGAGACGAAATGGCAATTTCTATTTGCAAAATACTTGCATTCAGACCTATAAGACATTTACTGCAAATAGCACATTTGTTGCCAGCTGCAACACATGCTAGGAGCAGTAAACAGAAATATTCCCCATAAATATTACATAAACCTACCTGTCGTTCTGTTCCAAGAAATCCAGGCATCAAAAAGTCAAACAAAGACCAGAGTTCAAGAACATTATTCTGCAAAAAAATAGAAAGCATCAATATCATACATGAACTCATTCCAAGTAGCAGTTTCACAAAAATGTATACACATTACAATAAACGCTCAACAAGTCCCAAAAGACATCAAATTAGTGCAGATATGTCAACAAGTAAGAACCAACCAAATATGTTAGAACTATAAGTACCTGTATGGGAGTGCCACTAAGAACAAGGCGATGCTCAGCTTTCAACTGTTTCACAGCTGTTGTGATCTTCGACTTGGAATTTTTAATTATATGGCCTTCATCTAAAATACAATAATTCCATGAGAGCTGCCCAAGGTAGTCAATATCTTTCCGAATCACATCATAAGATGTTATTATCACGTTAAATCTTTCAAAATTATTGCGCAAGAGGATTCGATCCTGCAGCAGAACCAATGTACTGAAGAGAAGTCATTAGGGAAGAATCGACATATTTTTCGATCTCATAAGCCCAGTGTCCTACTAAAGTAGACGGGCACACTATAAGTGACAAAAGATATCTGTCAGAATTAGACTTTCGTCTTTCTGCTACATCAGATGCTACAATAGCAGAAGCCTGGAGGGTTTTGCCCAGTCCCATGTCATCACAAAGAATGCCATGCAACTTAAATCGCTTTAGAAAAGATAGCCAGTTTATTCCCTCTTGCTGATACCTGATATAGCCAGATGCATGTTACACGTAGCAAACAATAAAAAAAGCTGCAACAAATATGCATTTATAACAAATAGATGAACAAAAGCATTAATGACTAATAATTAGAATGATTTTTTCTAATAAATGCTCGATGCAAAATATTCCTGATGCATTATAAGCAGAAAATTCAAGAAATACCATATACCTCCTGAGTGTAACTTTCAAGTCAGCTGAAAGCTTGTAGTCATCAATTTGAGAATTGTCTAGTAACTGTTTCAGAAACTGGGCATCTTCCACATTCTTTGATAAACTTTCACTAAGCCCTTCTGGAGGAGAAACACCACGAGCTAGGGGAAGAAGAGGGACTAGTGCTGCAAAACTGTGCGTTACACTTTGTCTGACCACCTGATCGCTTTCTCCCATACACCCAAGGAGGGGAACAACAAGCAAGGGAGCATAAGGTACAAGTTCCACGCCAAGATCTTGAACAAGCAAGCTTACAAGCATTCCAGCCCCTTGTCTGGCGCAAACTGAGTCAAAGTCACCAAGCATAGGGATCAGCTTCTGAATCACAGGCCCCATCACACAAGTAGTCATGGATTTGGCCATTGATGCTATACATCGTGAAGCGCCTAACCTGACAGCTACATGACTATGACGCACACATTCAAAGATATGTGGCAGTAGAGAAAGTAGTTTGGCCTTCAATGTCTCAGGGACCAAGGGAGCTATAGACCGAACTACCTAGAGACCATAGAAGCAGATGATAAAGGGTCAAATGACTAACTAAACACTCCAAAAATATAAAATAGAATGCTAGAACAGTTGGTCATAACCAGTTCCTATCAAATCAAATCAAATTAATTACCAGCTTTCATAATTTAGTTTACCCAGTCAATGAATTGTCAACACATGCAAATTTGTGATCACGAGAAATAGGCCTGTAACAATCTGCTAGTTTAACCATAGAAGACACATGTCAACACAAAATTAAAAACTAAAGAGAGCAGGAAAGGAAAGTCTCAAAAAAACTAACAATTGACCTAACCTAGAGGTAACAAAGATAAACAAACAATGATTAGCAAACTGCCACTTTCCTTTAATACCAAAAAAAGGAAATCACCACAGCCAAGATAATAGAGCAAAATCGCTCAGTCTAAAAGCACAAGTAAATCCCTATCCAACCACAGGACATTCACATAGTCAGAAATAACATATATACCCAAACAATAACTAAGACTGAACAAATTGCTTTTTAAGAGACGTTTCTAATTATTATCAGTTCTTTTATCAAAAACATCCCTAAGATATATCATTAGCCAGTTAATTTAATTTTTAAAACAATAAAAAATGAAGCCAGTCATTTGATATATACAAACCTGGATGTTGCTTATTAATAACTGTGGATCCTTAACACCAATAATCATTTCCCGAATTTCTCTGTCATTACTTTAGGGTTGATAACCTCAATGAGGCAATCCCATAGCTTTGGAAGACTATCAAATAGTTCAGAACCAAATTTCTCACACAAAAATTTCAGAGCAAACTCTGAACCCCTTCTGCAATGAAGCCCTCAATTCTTGATCGATCTTCATCACTGTACAACATTTGAACCTTAGTTTTCTGGTTGATGCTTACATTTGTCCAACCATAGGTCTGTTCTTCCAAAACATCAATTGAAGTCAATAAAGCAGCCTGCGGAGTCTCACAAGGATCCATGCATGTCAGACTGCAGAGGTTTTTGATCAATTTATCATTTGGACTAGGCTTCCTTGCAACACACTGGAAAATAAGCTCAGCAAGTGCTTCAGCTGCTTTCTGTTGTAAAATTTCCTCCTAAAATACAAATATATAGCATTAACAAAAAGGTATAGGACAATAATGAATAGAAATGAAGAGATGCAAAAAAGTATGAGTTCAATTATTTGGCATGCCACCTGCTCCCTTTTAATAGCAGCCATCAAAGGTAAAATGATTGGATTTAGTCGAGTTGGTAGTTCTGACGTCCATACAACAGCTGCAGCTATTAAGGATGAGACAGTAACGTGCAGATTCCCCTGCCAGGAAATATGCAATTATTATGTTGTACAAAAGTCAAAACCACTCAAGACAATTAAGAACGTGAATGCACAGTAATCATCATCATAGTTAATCCATATCACCAGCACACAACTATTTACATCCCATGAGTGCAACAAATAAAATATGACTATATCTGATCATGATTCAGATAAAAAATTCAAGGAAAACAAAGTGAGAGCAATACTTGGACGCATTTCAAATAGCCTGCAGTGGATAACAATCTCTGCCTTGCTGATTCTATCTCATCAGAAACCTGATTTTCTTGTGCTTCGTGATTGGGCAAATTGTCAGAAGCAATTTTTGATGCAAATTTGATAGCATCATCCACACTAATTGTTTCAAAATCCAATATTACAGTTGACAACAAACTTTGGAACATCACAGATGGGCTTACTAGACCAAACAACAAGGAAACTTCCTGTCGCATCTTCCCATATGTTCTAGAAAGTTCAGAATATGGCATCTTTGTATCTTTTGTGGGGAAAGCGGCATCTGTACATTGTAACAAATCTAACAACCATTTCTTAACTCCTTCAAATAAATCAGTAACACTTGCTACTCCAACAGACTTCTTAATTCCAAGCTCTTTAAACCAAGAGCTTAGAACCATGGCGGCCACCTAAAACAAACACACGGAAGGTAAATTGTCAGAGTAACTGAATAAGTATGGTTTGTAAGCCAAAAACAATAAAACAATCACCAAATGGTCTGTGATAATCTAAATGTAAATCAAAACCTGACAGAAATGAAGAAAAAAATTGAGAAACCAAGACTAAAAAATCCTATAGAAAAAGAAAGTTAAATGGCTTTTTTATCAATATAAATGAGAAAATTTACATGATGATGATAATAAAAATTTAGATCTGTATATACTCTTCAAACTAAAAAATAAGTTTTCATAAATGACCTGTCTCTGCACTCCAGACAAGGAGGTAAGATCTCTCCATAAAGGATCAATGACAAAACCAATAGAGGCTTCCGGCAGCTTTGATGCCAATAAAGCTAAGGCTGTTGCTGTCACAACCCGAGTGCTAGTGACGGATTTTTCACTGTCTGCACCAACAATCATTTTTGATGGATTGATGCCTGCTTCTCCATTTTTGTCTAGCATATTATCTTTTAGTGCATCAAAATTAAGACTTCTGTCAGAGAAATTCTCATTTCTGACCGCCCTCATCTTAGCAGCAGCACGAACTTGACTTTTTCGAGGGAGGACAGCAGGACAAAGCATTTTTGTAGCATCAAGAGGAGATCCATAAGGAGTTGTTGCCAACTGAATCCAGGATGACATATAAGCTTTTGCAGCAGTTTCTAAATCATGAACTGGAGACTGGCATGAAAAAGTTAACAGATTATTGAAATAATTACTTTCAATAGCAATAAATTATCCCAGGAAAATCACAACGAAATATGAAGAAAAACCTGAAGCAAAATTCTCCAGACCCTCTCAGAGCATTGCAAAATTTCCACATTAGATTCCAAAAGCAAATTTTGAAACACAATTCTAAGAGTATCCCCCAAAATTGATGAAGGCCAGAAGCTGTTGTTATCAGAGTTGCTATAATTCTTCAGCCCTGCTTCAAGAAGCATTTCCTAGCAAATAAAATAACGAAAACAAGTCATTTCACAACTTATTTTAACCAAAGTATGTCACATCATAAGTAAGTAGCTTACCAAAGTTCGTATGGCAGAATGACGAACAGAAGTAATATTATGCCGCATGAATGGCCACAAACGTGGGGCCAAAGATGACAGCAGATATGGATTTTCCTCGACTCTTTATTGGAGCAGAATCTTCGCCAGTCTGAGCTACCTCATTAAGATTTAGTTCTTGCTGACCTGACGAGCTTAAAATGTTTGTAAGCATCTCTGGTTGAGAATACAACTCTGACAACAAATTCATAACACTGCAGAGGAGGAAAAAATCATTTGTGGTAAGAATCCAAAAAACAGAACAATACTGCAACAGCATAAATGCATGAAAGCAACCTGCTAGTTGAAGGGCTAAGGTCATCCAAGTCAAGTAAAATATCCCAAAGCAGCATAGCAATTGAATTAAGTGTTCGACCATGAAGTAGAACAAGAGCAGGAGCAGCAGGTATCAATGCCTCGGCAGCAACAGCTCTGACATCATCATCAGCATCCTCTAAACCAGTTTTACAAGCAGGAAGAACACTATGAAGCAATTGTGGAAGCATTTCCTAAAATCCAAAGGCTTGGGATTCAGAAGAAATAAATGAAGTTTACTAGAAACTCATGCCACAAGCATGCAATAAAAAATAAAACACTAACTAAACACCATTCGTCACCAAAGTGAATAATACTTGCACAGACACAGGACAGAATAGGGAGACAAAAACTATTAAATAAGTGTACCAGCCGAACTGCCACCAGATACTTTATACCCAAAAGGCTTCCATGGCGAACCTCCCACTCATGCCTGTACTGAAGAACAGCAAAAGAGGTTGTTTAGAGAAAGTCATAGCACAAATTGCTGAAAATAAATAGACTAATGTGTTTCATTTGTACCTGCATTTGCAGTAATTTGTTCAGAGTTTCATGAACTAAAGATGGATGCATGAACCTGAGCACAGTACCCAAAGCTTGAGCACAAGTTTCCCTTACGGGGGCAACAACTTGGTCTGAAACATAATCTCCAAAACTGCAAATGTTGGTCAAAACAATTAGTTGTAGGGACACTAAGCCACAAACAATCAGTTTTATGTAAAGAAGAGTCAAAAAAGACTGCCAATCGGACACAGAACACAACTCTATCAGTCAGTCAAAT